>JAATHB010000041.1:0-53361 GCA_014822075.1 Fusarium buharicum
GTATTATATATATAAGCCGTTAGGGATTAATCTATTGATATTATAAAATACCTATAATTAATAAACTCAACTTTAGTACTATGGCTGTCCCTGTTACCTAGGTACATAAGATAGGTAGGTACCTACTTAGGTAGCGTGCGATAGTGTGGCTTGAGACCCCCCCGCGCCTCTTTTGACCAACTATCCCCACCAAAACTTTTTTTGAGAATCCCGTCGCCAACCTGTACCGCCCAGCCTACGCATTGAACCTCAAAGAGACACAGAATACCACGACATCAGCCGGCAAAAATTCAAGACATTACACTCTCCCCAGCCTTCGCAATCATGGGTGTTACAAATAAACGAACGATTACCAAGACACGGCGCA
Organism: Fusarium buharicum; assembly: GCA_014822075.1. NCBI lineage: Eukaryota > Fungi > Ascomycota > Sordariomycetes > Hypocreales > Nectriaceae > Fusarium > Fusarium buharicum. The sequence goes on from JAATHB010000041.1 coordinate 368, forward strand.
AGACCAGAGATGTCGACCAGGTCAAAGCCGACATCTTATCGCCCAAGCACCTGAAGCAATTCATGGAGACTAAGGCCGCCGAGGATCTTCCCGGCCTTGGTCGACATTACTGTACTGAATGTGCCAAGTGGTTCGAGACAGATGCCACTCTGGTGTCCCACCGTCGAGGAAAGCCTCACAAGCGAAGGTATGTTGTTTCATCATCTCGTATTGGGTATCTATTTGCCTTTCCCAGTGCTTGAACTAATCTGTCTGCAGACTCAAGCAACTTGCTGAGGGACCTTACACCCAGAAGGAGGCCGAAGCCGCTGTCGGCTTACGAACAAACAACGGCGACCGGAAGCGCACTTTCACCGACGGTGACGATGATATTGCAATGGACGCTTAAATCCTGCCCGGACAAAATTCTTACCCACATGTGAAGGATAAGGGCGAACAAGTAAGAGGCGTATCGGAGCTGGACTTGATTTAATGGCATTCTAGATGGCGTTTTGGTGTATTTGTGTTGACTTCCATTTTATCCTCACCTGACACCTCGACCGCGCGCTCTGGCAAGCCCACTAGGCCGGCCTCGCCCGACTCCCCGAGTAGATCTTCCTCTCGATGATGTTCCTCGACCAGGAGCCGCAGGGAGACGCGATTGTCGTTTCGGTGGTTCTGGTGTAGCGAATTTGGACGACTTGGTGGTTGTGGGAGGATTCTCAACAAAGGACGTATCCGTGGTCCTGGTGGCTAGTTAGACAATCGGGCAATATGCAATTTTTGGAAGAGAAACTAACATGAATGTCATCTCTGTATCGGCCTCTGATTTTGACGGTGTTGCGGCTGTCTGTTCTTGTCTAGTTCGTTCTCGACGGAACGACTCGGGGACGGGTCCCTGCGAGCAACGTAAGCTCATGAGAGACACCGGGCATACATGTAACCCAGATATATATACCCGGCAGACATACCTCTGGGAAGTCAACACAAAAGGCATTCATGTTCAAGCCATAAAGGAAGCTCGCAAACGACTCGCTGAATCTCGCCAGACTCTCGTGCATAAGCTGAAAGTGCATCATATTCGACTCAAGGTCGGCCATTGCATCAGAGAGTTCCGCAAACGCAGGCTCGAATGCATTCAGCGGGAATGGGGCATCATGCTCGCCTGCGCCACGGGCAGATTCGCGAAAGGATGATCGCGATGAAGGTCGGAGCGGCGTGGTAGGACGGGAGGTTCGAGAACGGGAGTTGGAGCGCTTGCTGGCATCGAGAGGCGTGCCCGACATTTTGTGTCTAATCTGTTGATTTCTGATGTCTTCCATCGGTATAATTGTTATATGGGCAGAGTTTATGTCTGTACCGGGTCCTGAGTGATACAAATGAGGTCTGGGGCTTTAGTCGCAACCAAGACGTTTATGTCAGAAAGTCAACAAACGACTGTTCGTGGCGCGCGCAAGGTGTGGCTGCTGGGTGGCTTTCCCCCAAGCTGTCATACCTAGGTAAGGTAGGTAGAGGTATGGAAGGTACCACTTATGATAGAACCACAAGTATCTTGCATCATGACCCGTCATGCTTACCTACTAACCTAGGTTGTAGACGGGAATTCAACATGGGCAATACAGTAATATTATCGTGTCTCTATCCCATTTCGTATTGTCTAAGATGTTCTGGTGAATTAAAGAGATTGAGACGTTGGGATATTGATTGTATCTTTGAGCTATCTCCGATTGATGAGCGTTCAAAATCAATGTAACTGGGCTTCGCCATGTAACCCGTCATATGTAAGTGACTGTCAATTAATAGACTGCTAACAAAATTTGGCATTTATTTCATATCATTCTAACTGCACGATGGCCCTATGGTCTTTCAAATTACCTAGCCAGCGCTCCAGGGTAGTATCACAGCCACGCTTTCACAGGCAATACCAATATCTGCCCAAGTACTATCATGAGATATTCAGCAATACAGCCACAATGCTGCTGAGATCAAGAGAAAGAAGGTCCGGACGCAGGAATTAAGAGCCTTGAGGTTTAATCATTTTTGCTTCTACAATTTATTAAAACCTCCGGCAGAAACGCCCCGGCCTTCGGCTCTTGGGTCCCGAGTACTCCGGACGCTAACAATTCTCCTACGTCAAGTAGGCAGGTACAATACGTGACCTGTCCACTCCGCAGGGGCCGGTGTCTGTCAAGTCCCGCACGCACCCTTAAACATCGACGGGACTTTTCTTACACTCGCACCATCTCATCTCATCTCACTTCACGTAGTTATACCTGCGTTGCCATCCTCCAGAGCCTCACAAGGAGCTGTTTTCTCCGTACCTGCCAGCTTTCGAGGATCGGTGGAGCCAATACTACGCCAAGAAGGGGTGTCCCGCAATCTAAAATCCCCCAGAGACGACGACATCGATTTAGTTTTTGCGGCGCTTATTCACGCGCGCGCGAATATCTTTTATCCTTTTCGGCCATTTACCTATGAGGACTCAACTGGGACGTATTCTATGCTCGAATAGCCCCTGTGTCAACCTATCTCAATTGCTCTCACGTCACACCCAAGTACGGTCTCCCAGCTTACTGAGGCGACCCATTATCAAGTCACGAGCAACCCCTGCATCAGCTAGAAGCATTGCAACTACGAGATATCTCACAGGACAAACGACAAGCTCAACTAGTATCAAGAGCCTCAGTTACTCTCCTACTGGTGTCCAGAGGTCCTGTTCAACCCTTTCCAGCCCCCCTAATTCGACCTCAAGTGGCAAACTCCCACTCGAAGCAAACCTTTTCTACTCAGCTGTTGTGGCTATAACAGTTTTTGCGGCTGTTGTTGCTATCTCGGTTTGGCCTGCAGGAACACCCGACGACTCACACTCTCCCGAAGAAATCGAAGAAGAGATTGCAATCATGGCTTTCCAAAGCCTACCTGGACGCCCCGGAAACCTGACACCAGAGCAGGAGGAAAAGCTCCGTAAGCTATGGGCTGCCATCTTCCAACTCACTGGTGTGGCCGACGGCGAGAGTTCTAGCGCTGAACTTCTGTCTCCCAAAGAGGAGGCAACCCCGGCAGATGCTGATCATAAAAAGAAGCGAGGATTTGGGATGTTCAAAAAGGCAAAGTCCGGCACTTCGACACTAACCGAGGCTTCTGCCGACGAGGATAAGTACGGTGAGTCCAAGCAGTTCCACGAGACCTTGGCAAAGGAGACACCTGAGTCTATCCGCCACACCATCTGGAGTATGGTAAAGCACGACCATCCCGACGCTCTTGTCCTACGCTTCCTTAGAGCGCGAAAGTGGGACGTAGAGAAGGCTTTGGTGATGCTGGTGTCGACCATGCATTGGAGGCACAACGAAATGAAGGTTGACGACGATATTATGAAGAACGGAGACGCTGTTGCAATCGAGGATGAGAAGAAACCCGACTCCCCTACCAAGCAACTTAGCGCCGATATGATGAAACAACTTCGGATGGGCAAGAGTTTTTTGCATGGTACCGATAAACAGGGCCGTCCAATTTGCGTTGTCAGGGTTCGTCTCCACAAGACTGGGGCGGAGTGTGAAGAGAGTTTGGAAAAGTATACGGTCTATGTCATTGAGACGGCTCGTATGGTTCTTGAACCCCCAGTCGACACTGCTGTAAGTGATCCTGGCTTGTTTTGTGAAATGAACTTGTCTGACAAGTTTATAGTGCATTGTATTCGATATGACGGGCTTCTCCATGGCCAACATGGACTACACCCCTCTCAAGTTCATGATCAAGTGTTTCGAGGCCAACTACCCCGAGTCTCTCGGTGTCGTCCTAGTACACAAGGCTCCTTGGATTTTCCAGGGTATGTTAACAAAGACCATGCAAAGCACGTGCACTGACGAGGCCTTTAGGTATCTGGAAGGTCATCCGTGGATGGCTCGACCCTGTTGTGGCAGCCAAGGTCAACTTTACTAATAACCGAGTTGAACTTGAAGAGTTCATCGCACCGGATCACCTGATCAAGGAGCTTGATGGTGACGAGAATTGGGAGTACAGATATGTCGAGCCTACTCCTGGTGAAAACGACAAAATGAAGGACACACAAACCCGAGACCGCCTCTTGGCCGAACGTGAAGAGCTGGTCAAGAAGTTTGAGCAAGCCACCCGGGAATGGATCCGCAACCCCGAGGGTGAGCAAAGCAAACAGATTAGGGCTGAGCGCGAGAGGATCTCCAAACTACTGAGAGAGGACTATTGGAACCTTGACCCGTACATTCGGGCACGTACGCTCTACGACAGACAGGGAGCAATCCAGAGTGGCGGCAAGACTGATTGGTACTCACCCAAGCCCCCGGCAGCAGCAGCCACCACATCTGCAGATGATTTAGACTAGATGACAGGATCACAAAAGGGACTTGGAGTGTAGACAATCATGTAGATTTGACGGGCGCAGGGTGCTTCCTGGCTGTTGGATGATGGCATTAGACGACGGCCTCTTCAAGAAACCACTTTTGAGGTTATATCCTTGCGGTATTAGATACCGCCAAGTTGCCAACCATAATCTTTACGATCGTGCCGTTAGATCCTGGACTTGATCTCCTCGCAGTAAGCCTTGAGCTTCTCCATGTCGGCTGATTGGGTAGGCCAGGTGATACCAAGGCCTTCTTTCTCGTTGGGCTTGGGGATCTGGGTAGCGTGAGTTAAAATTCAATCGGTTATGTAAGTTATCATACCATGTGGAAGTGAACCTATATCCCGTGTTAGTTTCTGTAGTATCCAGAAGCTATTGTAATGGAATCAACTTACGTGGTCGACCTCTTGGTGGGCAAGGCGGCCGTTGTTCTGGAGGATGTTGTAGTCAGAGGCACCCGTTGCCTTGGCAATCTTCTTGAGAACAGGCTGCTCGAATTATTAGTGCTCGGTACTCGCGTTCTACACTTAGAGACTTACGAGAACCTCGCTGAGCTGGTCATCGGGGATATCTGCCAGCTTGGCGCCGTGGTGCTTGGGAATGACAAGCTATATGGTGTCAGTGGGTTCATGACGTGTGATGCACAGAACATACTGCGTGACCTTGGCTAAGAGGACCAATATCGAGGAAAGCGAGGGTCTTGTCACTCTCGAAGAGCTTGAAAGAGGGAATTTCACCTAAAGTTGAGCAGAAAGTCAGTCATAACAATGATAATTATTGCGATAGGGACTAAAGAGTTCATGATGGACATCCTCGACATACTCTCCCCTCTGCTTCTCCCCGCACGCTCTCACTCCGTCATGTCCCGAAGCTCCGTCTCTTCCTTACCCTTGATGATGCGGCAGAAAATGCAGGACATTGTGTGTTGATTTCTGATGTTCAATGGGGTTTGAAAAATACGAAGGTAGACGATAAAGAGTTGAAGTCCAGATGTGAGTTAAAGACGGATCAGTGGAGTGAGTACCTTACATCAGGTAACATGGAGCTCTCGGTTTAGCGGAGTGATGTTGCTGTGATTGGCTAGTAGTGCTGGATTGAAAGGTATATAAATTAAAATTGCAAAGCTTTCTTTCGGAGTGGGACCTCCCATCGAACTCACCTCTTGCCTTTTACCAGATGTGACCGTGGGATTGGCCCAACAGACTCCATTCACCTAATCTTTGGAAACCATTCGTCTAGAGACTCTAGATTCGAATTTTGCTTTTTGTCACCTAAATTCGCCTTTCGAGCGTCTATCTGCTCAGTAGTAGATCATAATCGCTTTTATTCAGTTTTCAAGGCTTTTTAATGTCTTTTTTTTCTCTTTCTTTTTTACCCCCTGTCTATCAAAGCGCTTGCATATGCGTTCCTTGTGTGGCTGGGTTCTCAGTGAAGCCTTGATTTTTACGTCATTTTCGCCCTGGCGGGGTTGCTTCAGCCCCTCCAACCCAAGCAGACTTGCCTGTGCGTGCTGTGCTCCCAAGGCATACCCATGATCCGTTGCTCATCGCCCACTTTCAGGCGCCCATTTCCTACCTTGTGTCACTCTTTGCCAAGCTTGGTTGTTACGATAAATACGAATCAGCTGTCGTATCAAACTTGACCCTCTACAAATTACATATGTAAACTTATCGCCGTCCAATCCATACCTCTACTGCCCTCTCCCAACCTTGCGACAACAGCTTAAGTTACGCACGATATACACCCATTTTCTCCTCTCTACAAAATGCCCGAGTTTATCAGCACGCCTCTCTTTGGCGGCGCGATCACCTGCGACCTGCCCACCAAGTTTGCCGACGTCAGGTTCGCGCCCCATCACCTTTGCGACCAGTTCTTGATCTTGTACTGACTCTGCCCCGCTGCAGTAAACTGCGACAAGTGCCCGACAACCAAGAAGTCTGGATCGATCAAGATGGTTTTACTAGCATCATCTTCGACATCACCGAGCGTGTTGGGGGTTCAGGCTCAGGCCCCGAAGTTGATGGCCGTGCCATGACGACGCATCTCGAAGACATGGTTGGATCGGATATCGATACCGTCAAGATCTGGAACACAGCTGAGACTGAGTTCACAAAACTAGAGTACGTGCTACGATAGCTCTTTCTGAGGACGAGACTTTACTGACTCTGTACAGACCCGGCACGCCTGCCTACACGCTCATTGCCACGCAGACCCCTCACGTTAGCAAGTCCCGCGACACAACATCTGCGCCTGACTTTACCGCCATCATCATGACGCTTCTGCGGCTCGAGAAGGCCAAGACGGATATTCTCATAACTATCAACGTGCCACACATCAAGGGAGAATACGACGAGTCGGAAGTTGATCTTGAGCTGGGTCGCCAGGGTAAACTGATTGGTGATGCTGTCGAGTACTCAGCCAGCATCTGGTCAACATTCAAGATCAAGGACTGGGGTCTATTTGGCGAGTCTTAAGGGATCATATGTTGCTAAATTGAATAAATGAGGACACACTTGAGCTAGAAGGATAAGGGCTGGGAAGGGTTGGATATCCCGGAATGACTACCACGACTGATGACATATTTTCTTTGTGGATAAATGAAATGGTAGCAAGAGAGAACTTTTTTTTAACGCGCAAATGACACACTTCGGACTCATTCATGGCCAACATCAAGTTGGACTAGTTCCTGATGAGATTAATGTACGGTGCCAGCGGTACAACAGACCCTCTAATCTGTAGTCTCGTAGAAGAGCAAAGATTTGCGTTCATGTAGAGCATCATAACCGGCAATCATCTGAACATGATTACTCTCTAGGACTGAGGTTCATTCTACAGAAGTGTCCGACCAACTCGAGAACTTCGTAGCAAGTACAACTGTATGGCTTGACAAGCCGCTTGGTGATGATTACAGACATTGTCCCCCACGATGACAGTCTTGTTGGGTTAGATAGTTGCAGCAACACCTTGATAAACGAGGGACGTTTCTGATACATGGTGGTAATATGCAATTTGAGAGTCTTTTATCGTTATGCAGGATATGCTAACGTTTCTAGAAACATACAATATGCTATGCTAACACATCGGGTATCAATCCAATTTCCTCCTCTCTATGCGTCACCCCTAATAGTCAGATCAACCATCTTCTCAGCAACATCATCAGCTCTCAACTTGCTAGGCCCTTTAGTCCCAGCCCCACCACCCTCCTGCTTCGCCCACTTCTCGGCAATGAGCTTCATCACCACCTTCTGCGGACTACCAGGATTCTCTCCTCTTACAACAGCCATCTGCTCCTTGACAAACGCCTGATACCGGCTTGGGGCTTTGCCAGCTGCTGCCCCTCTTGGCACTGGCCTCGTCTGCTTCAAGAGTCCCTTACAACTTCCACATCGATGTCGCTGCGGATCAATGCTCTTGGAGTGTCGCTTGAACTCGGTCCCACATGCTTCGCATTCCCATACGTACTTGAAGTCGATGTCGTAGTTGTGCTTGGTCGTCACTTCAATTCCGCGGTCGCCGAATGCAGCTGAGCACTTCGCCGCCCAAGCCTTGAACTCACGGCCGTGGGGGTTTGTCGTTATGCCACTGATCATGAAGTTGGCAAGATGGCAGAACTCATGCGCCATAACGTTAAGAAGACGATGCTCGTCGTCAATCACCTTTTCAGCGAGCTCAATTGATGCGTGATGCTTGTACGTCACCCCAAGCTCAGCACCATCGGCCTTGCGCGTTGTGCGGGTTGTCTCGCGGCGCCAGCTTGCTCGACCGGCTGTGGTATTGAGCGTTTTTGTCCACACCAACTTGACTCCGCCAGTAGACTCGGCAAGTTCGGCGATCCTGCCCTGAGTAATCTCCTGGTCGAGTTCGATAAAGAAGCTCTCGGCCAACGCATGCTTTCTAGCGGCGAAGGATTTCTTGGTCTCTTTCTTGGGCTCCTTTTGGGGACTTTTCCTAGGACTCTTCGTCACAGGGGGGAGTATGAGCTTCCGAGGCGAGTGCTGGTCGTTCCAATCGTTGACGAAATCTTGATTCCAAAAAGCATCCATACTTGGACGATGGGGCGTCTGGGGGATCTGGATCTTCTTGCTCGGGGATACGAGTCCTTTGGGTTTCAACACTTTGGGCGGAGTACTAGGAGGCGTGGTGAACTGATCATCCTTTGATACACTGCTTTCCTCGTCAGAAAAGTCTAGTAGTTGAAGCCGTAGCTTGGATAATGTATCTGCGAGATCCGAGGCTGTAGTTGTGCCTGAAGCGTCTCGTTTGTTTTTGCTGGTCTTCCGAGACGCAGTAACATCTTTACTCGACGCATCATTCTTCGTGGCTTCGCTGTCCTTCCTACTCTTCGTACTTATAACCTCGTGGGTTGGCTTTGGCTTGAGAATTGGAACATTCCTGATTGGTGGTATGCGGTCCCGTGTGTTGGTGGTTATTTGTCGTTGGTTTCCAAGCTGTCTTGTCCCCTTTCTTGTTGAGAGATCGGGCGAATCCTTTAGCCAGTCTGGCTCCGAGGCAGAATCAGAAGAGTCCTCATCTGCGGTTTGATATATACTGGGTTCCTCGGCTCCGTCATCTTCTTGGTTCACCTCAGTATCTGACCCACTATCAATCTCCCTTGCAAATACTAATGCCTTTGATTTCGGTCCCAGGTTGACTGTGGGGATTTGCTTCTTGCTCTCCAGTCTGGGCATTGTGACAGTACTCGTTTTGGTTGTTTGAAGTCGTCGTACCCTTGTCTGTAACGTCTCTTTCTCCGAGCTACAGTCCTCATTGCTCTCATCATCAGAATCCTCGACAATTCTTTGTCGTCCCCTCCTGCATGGCTGTTGGCGAGGGTGAGACACATCATATTCGTCATCAGATCCAAAACTAGACCCCGAAACCGATTTGGACTGAGACGAGAGGCTGTCGTGTGGGGTTGTTTCTCTAGAGGGCTGACTCCCAGAGCGCGAATCTCTTGTCCTGTTCCCCCGACTGCCTCGTGAGTTGTCTTGCTCTTCCGAATTCCATTTTTGAAACAATGGATTGGTCATGGCCTGGCTTTTCTCTCCCAGGCGGCGCACTCGACGAGTCTCAGAATTCACTGTAGTCTTTGAAGTGGGAGGCTTTGAGGTTGTAGCCGCTGGCTTGGTATTGGGTTTCTGAAGCAGCGTCTTCAAGTCGGGAAGGTCGTCGTCACTGGAGGAACATATTTCAGCAAGCCTCGCCATCATGGGGGTGTAACGATTCGATCGTGATAGGAGAGGTCTGGAGGTAATCTCTTATGACATCGACCAGGTGTGAGGGTGTCACTCCGGTTGCTAATGGCATGTATGGATAAAGTAAAGCTTCTGGTTAGATGGTGTTGGCGTAGGCATGCGGTGACCTAGAGACAGAAGCCTTTCTGGCAGAAACAGTTTAGCCTGTATGCAGTCTGATTGTAGTAGAAACTTGAATTTTCTACATGATCTATAGGATTTTGAAGTGTCGGATTAGAACTCAATGGAGCGTTGTCAGAGCAACGGACCCATACTGGAATGTGGCATCGCGAGCTCACGTGATATTGACTCCCAACATGTTGCAGGACCTGGATAAATGGCACAATTAAGACATGAGCTCACGGCAAAGGCTCAGAGACTTGTGCTAGGAATGGTTGCTGATATGAGACAATATTCATTTCAGCAAATGTTGGCACTGCCAAATGCTTCTAAACTTCTAGAACATGAGATTTGTCAAGGCAACTGAAAACCGATAATATTCTGTTCAAGCTACCCGGGACAATAACCGAAAGGGAACAGGTTTTGACATGCTTATTCTTAGATCTTCAGACCTTGGCGAGCATCTTTTGCCAGGAGTAGAGTAGTCGATATGCATTGATCAACCCCCTGAACAAGGTAGCCAGCCGACCACTCTTCCATCCATATCATGCCACGCATGCAACATTCACAGCAGCTCAACAATGCATTTTTACACAGCTTGAGCCGAGGGCCAGGTCAACGGAATAAAATAACCCATGACGTAGAGAATTCATTGTCAAGCCCATCAAAATATAGACTTGGTCGATGGAAATGAGCCGGAACAAGACTAAAAAAGAGACTCTTGGATCCATTCTCGGACTGTTTGGAGCGAGTGGGAACTGGCCAAAAAGGAGGCGACCACTTTAGAGTCCCCGCCAACGGCTGTGCTTATCAGTTGTGTGTGTGAAGAAACAAGCTTCCTCACAAGTGATCGCCCTTTACTTGAGTCAATCAGCAGGGGAATTCATTGGCTCTGACAGTAATCTACGGCTAGGATTGGCATTGTTTATTGACAATAATCCAGATGCATCAGACAACAACTATCGTCGGCTGGAGCAGCGTTGACATACAAGTCATCCCGCATTAACCGTCTGCTGCTAGTCAACGGGTGGCGTTCCGCCAGCTTATCTGACAAGACAAATTTCAAGTTTTGGAATCATTAAATCCGTGTTCAATTTCTCAACTCCAACCGAGCCGAGTCACATCGAGAGGAGTTGTCTTCTAGCGCTGTGGATACGGAGCCAGATTGAGGCTGGGAGATTGGGTCAGCAGAAAAAGCTAATATCAGGCGGAACCATTTATAAATGGTAAAAATATGAAAGAGGAACCACTTGCATGGAGCTCTCTACACATATACCGGCTTAGAATTGGGCGGATCGATGATCCGTGTGGGATCGTGTTTGAGAAGCGAGCTACTGTAGGAGCGGCGTATCAGAAAGGCCGCGTACAACGTCGTCATCGACTGTCATTGTGCTGCTGACGAGAAAACTCGTTGTGGTAGTGCTGCAGAAGAAACCCCCGAAGTTTTGTTAGTATTATCGGCTATTTAGTTTAGAATATCATCGTCTCCTTGTGTGGAGTTTTGTTTTATTCTGCCAGTGTTTGTTTATCAGCACAACAATCCAAGATGCAGCATCTGTTCCTGCATAACGAACGGATGCTTCTGCTTCCCATTTCCAATGGATGCTTATCAAGCGCCCCTCTTTCTGCTCCGTAATCACCGATTGAACAATCGAGATTGCATCTTAAGGCTGAAACAACTCTAATGACCATCAGCACGACGGTCATGTTTGTAGCATCGCAGAAACTTGGTCAGCGGTCGGTCCCAAGTACCGGTTTTCATTTCAACAATACCTATAGATAGCTGAACGGGGATGAAGCATGGGTTACTGGACACCTCGTGGGCAAGGTTACGCAGCAGCTCAATCCCATCGACCGCAAAGATCTGACGAACCAGCTAGTACTGTAGGCTTCCCGAAGCCCTCACCTACGGCTGTGGCCGCCGCCGTAAACGGGAGCCAGCAGCTTGCAGGGTACATATCTAAACACGTGTAGTATAATACCTAGCTTGTAACCAGCTCCAAACTTCAAGGCTGTTGAAAGTCTGCAGACATGCATATGCAACTTGCTGCTTGATGCATCTTTCTGCCTTGATATCGTGCTCAGAGAATCAATAACTTCAGCCACTGGTTAATTGAGTTTCAGGCAACTGACCGCGACCTCCATTGAATGCCGCTGCAACCTAACGAGATAAATTCTGTCCGAGGCAAATTTGTGTACCTCAGGTGCGTATGCTTCTTATCATCAGTATTAGCCACTCTCGGTCACAGAAAGAAATTGTCTTGAACTTCGGATGCGCCGTTCAGGGGCGTCGTTGCCCCTCAGTGGATGCTTCTATGGCTTCATATGTATCCAGCAGCCCGATTTGCAGCACAGCAGGCCCGCAGAAGAGGGAATCGCTCCGTACCAATGACGACGCGCGGCTGGGCTATTGCTGGGCGGTACTTTGACGATACATACCTGTCGAAGGTTCCGCATCATCTTTCGGGAACCAGCTTGTCGGCGGAATGCTAGCAAGACAAGGCCAGCTGAGAAAGATCACTAACAAGTATTCGTCAAGTATTGGCGGGGATCCGTTGGACTGCAGCAAATCCCTCCGAGGAATCCGCAGCACCCATCTCAAAGCAAAGCCCAAACTGGCCAACCACCCCTAGAGGCATAGCCCCCAACCGCCCCCCTGCTAAAGCCAATCACATCTCGTATCCCCTGACGCTCCTTGTCGTCGCCCCTGGCTTGCGCTGCGAGTCGCGGGCGCGGGTCAGCTTTTTAGGGGCGATGGACCACTGGGATGGGATCCAAAGATGGGATGGATGGGGCTATCGAAAGGAAAGCAAGGAACGAAAGGAGACGACCTGGAAACGGCCCGGGCGATCCACTGTTGGAACAGCGCATCACGATGAGAATGTTAGAGACAAAGAGAGAGAGAGATGGTTGGCATATCGTATTGAATTGAGTTTCAGCGGCAAGACCGCTGTAAACTTCGGGGTTAGCGGATATTTCGCCCTGTAACTCAGAAGCTTCGCCAACGGTCTGTAGCCAATGGCCCACTCTGCATCTCGAGAAAAGCTCTTGGGTTAATGTGAATACGGCAGCTTATTCGCTGATTTCAATAGGTAGTACCTATGGAGACATGGGATTCGCTCTCCTGAAGCCTCCCTTCTCTACTGCCATTGTTGCCTCCCTCCCGTGTTGTGGTTTGTTTCCCATCCTCTCTCTCGCTCATCGTCCACTCCCTCCCTCCCTTCGTTTTCCCAGTTCCTACGTGCCTCTCTTGTGTGTATGTACGCGTCTACCTTGTTTTTGCACCCAAGGAAACCAAAACATCCAATTCTTGGTCTCTTGCTCAGTTTTATTTTACTTTGCCCTCACTCTGCCTCTTTTTTGCTCCTGCAAAAAGACTGCTCTCTCTGGAATCTTCCTTCCAGTCAAATCCTGTGTGTTCCCCCTGTTACCTTACGGCCACACCCCCCGTCTTCTTACCCTTAGACTTCCACTTCGCCCTGGATAACCCGGCCCCGAGACACGCAGCGTTTCTCTCCTTGCCCGTGCGGGTTGGAACTCAAACACCAAAAACCACCCTCGTCTCTCCCCTTTGCTACTCTTTGCATTACGCATTGCCGACACTCGTTTTACGGCTTCGTGAAATCGCTTTGTCTCGCTCTTTTGCGACCACGACTTCCCCAGCCGGTGAATCGCTCGCATTGATTCATCTGATTTGAATCGACATTAATCGCATATCTTGGCCGCTCGCAAGCCAAGCCACTGCCCATTCGGCCTTTTAACGGTTTCTTTCAACAACAACATCTTGCAGTGCCGGCCACGCTTCTCCCGCCCGTTCTTGATTTCGCAATCACGCTTTCTGGTAATCCACATGTGTACCTCTAGGTGAGTTTCGTGTGCATGTCTTGCCATTTGTTCCACCATCCCGCACCTGTCGCCCTTCACTAGGTGACATCTGCCGTTGATGGATTTAGCATGGCTTAACTTCTACCTTTGGAACCAGCTCTAACCAGCATCGTTCATTTTTAGATAAACGATCTAAGCAACATGTCGGGATACCCAGGCGGCGGTCAACACGACCATTACGATGATGGCTATGGCCATCCGGGAGGTAACCAGCAGCAAGGTGGAAACACCGACTCCTACTACCAAGACGATCATTACTACGATCAAGGCTACGACAATCGCGGCCATAACGACGGCTATTACGACGAATCGTGAGCATCCTCCCCCCCAGTTATTGCGGTCTTGGCTAACACTTCTTGTCAGTGGTTATTACAATGCCGATGCCAACAATCCTTACCAGCAGGATGGCGGATACTACGACGGTCATGACCAGTATCAGGATGGCTACTACGACAATGGCCAGGGCGGCTATTACGACCAGGATTACGATCGCGGATACAACGGCCAAGGCGGCCGCCAGGGTTCCGAGGAAGATTCTGAGACCTTTAGCGACTTTACCATGAGATCCGACATGGCTCGAGCCGCTGAGATGGATTATTATGGTCGCGGAGACGAGCGTTATAATAGCTACAATGATGGACAACGTGGTTTCCGACCCCCCTCGTCGCAGATTTCCTATGGTGGTAACCGGTCTTCAGGCGCGTCAACTCCCAACTACGGTATGGACTACGGAAATGTTCTCCCTGCCGGCCAGCGTTCCCGGGAGCCTTACCCTGCCTGGACTTCGGATGCCCAGATTCCTTTGTCGAAGGAGGAGATCGAGGACATTTTCCTTGACCTGACATCCAAGTTCGGTTTCCAGAGGGACAGCATGCGAAACATGTATGATCACCTTATGATCCTCCTGGACTCCCGAGCCTCCCGCATGACTCCCAACCAGGCCCTGCTCTCGCTCCACGCCGACTACATCGGTGGCGATAACGCCAACTACCGAAAGTGGTACTTTGCTGCTCATCTAGACCTGGACGACGCTGTTGGATTCGCCAATGCCCAAGGCAAGGGTTTAAAGCGAAAGAAGAAGGGCGGCAAAAAGAAGAAGGACGCTGACACGAGCGAGGCTGAGACTCTTCAGGATCTTGAAGGTGATGACAGTCTTGAGGCAGCTGAATACCGCTGGAAGACTCGCATGAATAAGATGTCTCAGCACGATCGCGTTCGCCAGATCGCCTTGTACTTGCTTTGCTGGGGTGAGGCCAACCAGGTTCGTTTCATGCCTGAGTGTTTGTGCTTTATCTTCAAGTGCGCCGACGACTACCTCAACTCTCCAGCTTGTCAAGCTCTTGTTGAGCCAGTAGAGGAGTTCACTTTCCTTAACAATGTCATTACTCCTCTCTATCAGTATCTGCGAGATCAGGGTTACGAAATCTCAGATGGCGTTTACGTTCGCCGTGAGCGCGACCACAAGAACATTATCGGGTACGATGATTGTAACCAGCTTTTCTGGTATCCTGAGGGTATCGATCGCCTCGTTCTACAGGATAAGAGCAAGCTGGTCGATGTACCTCCCGCAGAGCGATACCTCAAGCTCAAGGACGTTAACTGGAAGAAATGCTTCTTCAAGACTTACAGGGAGTCGCGTTCTTGGTTCCATCTCCTGGTCAATTTTAACCGTATCTGGATCATTCATTTGACCATGTTCTGGTTCTACACATCACACAACGCTCCGACCCTTCTTGTCGGTGAGAAGTACGAGCAGGAGGTCAACCAGTCTCCCTCAACAGCAAAGCAATTCTCCATTGTCGGTTTTGGCGGTGCCATCGCCTCTCTGATTCAGGTTCTCGCTACTCTCGGTGAGTGGGCATACGTCCCTCGTCGATGGGCTGGCGCTCAGCATCTTACCAAACGACTGTTTTTCTTGCTCTTCGTCCTTGTTCTTAACATCGCCCCTGGTGTCAAGGTTTTCTTCCTCGAGGATATTGGCCCTGAAAGGATCAACACAATTCTCGGCATCGTGCATTTCATCATCGCACTGATCACTTTCATCTTTTTCTCCATCATGCCACTGGGTGGTCTTTTCGGCAGTTACTTGACCAAGAACTCCAGACGCTACGTTGCCAGTCAGACGTTCACTGCCAGCTGGCCGCAGCTTCGTGGCAATGATATGGCTATGTCTTACGGACTTTGGGCTGTTGTCTTTGGTGTGAAGATGGGTGTCTCGTACATTTATCTCATTCTTTCGTTCCGTGATCCCGTGCGATTCCTGCACATCATGAACGTGGACACCTGCCAGGGTGATAATCTTCTTTTAGGCAACGCCCTGTGCAAGTGGCACCCCATCATCACTCTGGCTTTGATGGCCTTCACTGACGTTATCTTCTTCTTCCTCGATACCTATCTTTGGTATGTCCTTTTGAATACTGTGTTCTCGGTCGCACGATCCTTCTACATCGGATCCTCTATCTGGACGCCTTGGAGAAACATCTTCTCCCGCCTCCCCAAGCGTGTTTACTCCAAAGTTCTCGCCACAACCGACATGGAGATCAAGTACAAGCCCAAGGTTCTTATCTCTCAGATCTGGAATGCCATCGTCATTTCCATGTACCGCGAACATCTCTTGGCCATTGAGCACGTTCAGAAGCTGCTCTACCACCAGGTTCCGTCTGAACAGGAGGGCAAGCGAACTCTGCGTGCCCCCACTTTCTTCATCTCTCAGGAAGACCACTCCTTCAAGACCGAGTTCTTCCCTTCGTACAGTGAAGCCGAACGCCGAATTTCATTCTTTGCCCAGTCTCTGTCGACTCCTATTCCCGAACCTTTGCCTGTCGACAACATGCCAACCTTCACCGTTATGATTCCTCACTACAGCGAAAAGATTCTTCTTTCTCTGCGTGAGATTATCCGTGAAGATGAGCCTTATTCTCGTGTCACTCTCCTGGAGTATCTGAAGCAACTGCACCCTCACGAGTGGGATTGCTTCGTTAAGGATACTAAGATTCTGGCTGATGAGACCTCTCAATACAATGGCGAAACGGACAAGAACGAGAAGGATACCGCCAAGAGCAAGATCGATGATCTTCCCTTTTACTGCATTGGCTTTAAGTCCTCCGCTCCCGAGTACACCCTCCGTACACGTATCTGGGCATCTCTTCGCTTCCAGACTCTTTACCGTACTATCTCTGGTTTCATGAACTACAGCCGTGCCATCAAGCTTCTCTACCGTGTCGAGAACCCCGAGGTTGTCCAGATGTTTGGAGGTAACACCGATAAGCTTGAGCGTGAGCTTGAGCGCATGGCCCGTCGAAAGTTCAAGATTGTCGTCTCCATGCAGCGATTCTCCAAGTTCAAGAAGGAGGAGATGGAAAATGCCGAATTCTTGCTCCGCGCCTATCCCGACCTGCAGATCGCTTACCTTGATGAAGAGCCCCCGGTTGCCGAAGGCGAAGAGCCCCGACTGTACTCTGTTCTAATCGATGGTCACTCTGAGGTCATGGAGAACGGCATGCGTCGACCTAAGTTCCGTGTTCAGCTCTCTGGTAACCCCATTCTTGGTGATGGAAAATCCGACAACCAGAACCACTCCATCATCTTCTACCGTGGCGAGTACATCCAGCTTATCGATGCCAACCAAGACAACTACCTCGAAGAGTGTCTCAAGATTCGAAGCGTTCTTGCCGAGTTTGAGGAAATGAAGACCGACAACGTTTCTCCTTACACTCCTGGTGTTAAGAACGATACCGCCTCTCCTGTCGCTATTCTGGGTATGCGCGAGTACATTTTCTCTGAGAACATTGGTATTCTTGGTGACATCGCTGCTGGAAAGGAACAGACATTCGGAACGCTTTTTGCTCGAACCATGGCCCAGATTGGTGGTAAGCTTCATTACGGACATCCTGATTTCCTCAACGGTATCTTCATGACGACTCGTGGTGGTGTCTCCAAGGCTCAAAAGGGTCTGCATTTGAACGAGGATATTTACGCTGGTATGACCGCCATTCTTCGCGGAGGACGTATCAAGCAGTGCGAGTACTTCCAGTGTGGTAAGGGTCGTGATCTTGGTTTTGGCTCCGTCCTCAACTTCACTACCAAGATTGGTACTGGTATGGGTGAACAGTTTTTGTCTCGCGAGTACTATTACCTTGGTACTCAGCTTCCCCTGGATCGATTCCTGTCCTTCTACTACGCACATCCCGGTTTCCATCTCAACAACATGTTTATCATGTTTTCAGTTCAGATGTTCATGATCACACTTGTCAACCTCGGAGCTCTTCGTCATGAGACAATCCCTTGTGAATACAACCGGAACGTCCCCGACACCGATCCTCTTTACCCTACTGGATGTGCCAACACGGAAGCGCTCACGGACTGGATGTACCGCTGTATTGTTTCTATCCTCTTTGTTCTGTTCCTTTCTTTCATTCCTCTGATTGTTCAGGAACTTATGGAGCGTGGTGTCTGGCGCGCCTTTGTCCGATTGATGAAGCAGTTCTGCTCGCTCTCCCTCATGTTCGAAGTCTTCGTCTGTCAGATCTATGCGAACTCTGTACAGCAGAACATTTCGTTTGGCGGTGCGCGTTACATTGGTACGGGTCGTGGTTTTGCCACCGCCCGCATTCCCTTTGGTGTCTTGTATTCACGATTTGCTGGACCTGCTATTTACTTCGGCGCTCGTCTGCTTATGATGCTGCTTTTTGTGACACTTACTATCTGGAAGGGTGTCTTGACTTACTTCTGGATTACACTCCTTGCACTGACGATTTCGCCTTTCTTGTACAACCCTCATCAGTTCGCGTGGACCGATTTCTTCATCGACTACCGAGACTACCTTCGCTGGCTGTCACGTGGTAACTCGCGTAGCCACGCCTCGTCCTGGATCTCGTACTGCCGCCTTTCTCGAACCCGACTTACTGGTTACAAGCGCAAGACTCTGGGAGACCCATCCGCCAAGATGTCGGCCGATGTTCCTCGCGCCCCCTTTGCCAATATCTTCTTCAGTGAGATCTTCTCGCCGCTGATGCTCTCCGTTGTTACGATTCTCCCATATCTGTTTATCAACGCCCAGACCGGTGTTGTGGAGCGTATTCAAGACCCTGACAAAAACATCAAGATTGAGCCCACGGACTCGTTGATTCGGCTCCTTGTCATTACTTTCGCTCCTATTGCGGTCAACGCTGGTGTTTTGGCGGCAATGTTCGGCATGGCTTGTTGTATGGGTCCTCTTCTGAGCATGTGCTGCAAGAAGTTTGGTAGCGTGCTTGCTGCTATTGCTCATGCCACGGCTGTCATTTTCCTTTTGATCTCCTTTGAAGGCATGTTCCTTCTTGAGGGCTTCAACTTCACCCGAACCATGGCTGGCATGATCGCCGTTACGTCGCTCCAGCGTTTCTTCATCAAGCTGATTGTATCTTGTACTCTGACTCGAGAGTTCAAGTCGGACACCTCCAATATTGCCTTCTGGACCGGCAAGTGGTACTCGATGGGATGGCACACCATTTCCCAGCCTGCTCGAGAATTCCTTTGCAAGATCACCGAGCTCTCCATGTTTGCTGCCGATTTCGTTTTGGGGCATTGGCTCTTGTTTTTCATGGCGCCTGTCATTCTAATTCCCAAGGTTGACATGCTGCACTCGATGATGCTGTTCTGGCTTCGTCCAAGGTACGTTTACTCACGTTCCTCCAGGATTGAGATGTACTAATGAAATTAACAGCCGACAAATCCGACCTCCCATCTACTCGATGAAGCAGTCCAAGCTCAGGCGCAGACGTGTGATTCGTTACGCTATTCTCTACTTCACGCTGCTCGTTGTCTTCATTGCTCTCATTGTTGGACCTGTCGTAGCAGGCAAATACATTGGTGGCATCACTGACTCCCTCAATGGCCTTCCTTTCAAGCTGGTGCAGCCAACAGGCCTTGAGCATGACAACACCAACAGCACCAGTGCAACTGGTACAGGAAGGCCCGGCTACACTGGAGCTGGCTTGCAGTCCTCGACCGGTGGTGGTGGTGCTGATGCGTCGGCAACGGGCAGGATCAAGCTGTTCTAAGGGGTCGAGGTGTAAAAGGGCGCAGAAGTTGTTTTGGAAATGCCTCACGAAAAAGAGCCATTCCCTCAGCTTCCGTCTATGCCCCGGCAAAAATTGTGAAAATGCCAATTTTTTGTATTTGTTTTTGCTTTTTGTTTGTTCTGGTTCGGCAATGCTCGTGGATGCATTTGTTGTTGACGTCTTAGAGAAGAACAAGGATGGCACACATTCACTGGCTGAACTGGATTGAGATCTTTTGGTACAAGGCGCACTTTTTAAACTTATTCTAATGTGTACAATGAAAGGAAGCAACACATTACATGGCAGAAACTTTAGACCTATATGCAGATAATGCTTTTTTCTCATTCTTTTTACAAGTATTATAGACAGCCAAACATTGTGTACTCTACCTACTATGTTTATTATTCTGCGTCATGAAGATTTTACGTATTCCAAGGCTCCGGGCTATCCGATGGCTGGCCCCCTTAGATGTCCCGTCTCGACTTAGGTACATAATGTTAGAGGGAGATACTGCCAGTAGTCGTTCAGGTACCCGTGGAAGTCCCTGTAAAATCAGTATCAAAGTGACCAATCAGCGGGTGGCTTCGGCCTCAAGTTAGTGGGAGCTGGCGGCCCCTTTAAGTTTGAAACCCACATCATGGATGTAGGCAATCAATTGTCGGGTCGATTGACGTTTGCAATATCCTGAACCTTTGACAACTACGCGAACGGATCGAGACGAGACGAGACGACCAACATTGTAACTAACTAATTGGCGACATTTCCCATGGAACTCGACGCCCTCCAAGCCCGCTTGGGCGATACCCTCGAGCAGGCATCTGTCTACTTCCACAAGGTGCCTGGCTCTGCCGTGTTTATTCGCTATATCCAGTCGAGCTACCAGAACGACCCTGTGCGATCAGCCATCGAACTTGTCCTCCTTCTCTTCTTTATCCGCTATCTCCTGTCGCCTTCGTACTCGACACACAAGCAGAACTATGTCAAACTGAGAGAGGATGTAAGAGCGACCCCTTAGAATCATGTGGGAGATGGGGTACTGATGCGTCGTAGGAAATCGAGGAGTTGATTGATGAGTGGCAGCCCGAGCCCCTCGTCGCTGAGCTGACGGCCTTTGAGGCTGCAGAGACTGAACGACTTCCAGTCCTCGTTGGGTGAGCACCACCAGACTACTACGTGTATGAGAACCAGCAACTAACGTTAGCTATAGTCCCACCGGTCCCAAATCCAAGCTCGCAAACGGCCGAACCGTGACTAATCTCGCATCGTACAACTTCTACAACTTCAACGGCAATGACCAGATCAAGGAAAAGGCTATCCAGGTTCTACGCACCTACGGCGTCGGCCCCTGTGGCCCACCCCAGTTCTACGGCACCCAGGACGTTCATATGAAGACCGAGGCAGACATTGCTGCCTACCTGGGCACCGAAGGCTGTATTGTTTATGCGCAGTCCTTTAGCACCATCTCGAGCGTCATTCCCTCATTTTGCAAGCGCGGCGACGTTATCATCGCTGACCGAAATGTCAACTTCTCTATTCGAAAGGGCCTCGAGCAGTCGCGAAGTACCATCCGCTGGTTCGAGCACAATGATATGGATGATTTGGAGCATGCTATGCAGGCTGTCGTCAAGGAGCAGGCCAACGCCAAGAAGCTGACTCGTCGTTTCGTCGTGACGGAGGGCCTGTTTGAGCTTTCAGGAGATTCTATTGATCTGCCTCATCTGGTTGAGCTCAAGGAAAAGTACAAGTTCCGTGTTATTCTCGATGAAACTTGGTCTTTTGGTGTTCTTGGACGTACTGGTCGTGGTATCACCGAGGCGCAAAACGTGGATCCTCAGCAGGTTGACATGATCATTGGCTCTCTCGCCGGACCTCTCTGTGCTGGTGGTGGTTTCTGTGCCGGTCCCAAGGATGTGGTCGAGCATCAGCGTATCACCTCTTCAGCGTACACCTTTTCTGCTGCTCTTCCCGCCATGTTGGCCGTCACCGCTAGCGAGACGCTCAACCTGCTTCAATCTAACCCCGATATCCTTACTCAGTGCCGTGAGAACATCAAGGCCATGAAAGCGCAACTAGACCCTCGCAGTGACTGGGTTGTATGCCCCAGCGCGCCCGAGAATCCAATTATGCTCCTTGTTCTTAAGCCTGAGGTCGTAGCTGCACGAAAGCTGGAGCTGGAAGACCAAGAGCGCATCCTGCTGGACTGCGTGGAAGAGGTATGTGAATCAAGAAGTGAGACAAAGGATAACTGTGAACTAACTTGGATATAGTCTCTTGCCAACGGGGTACTGATCACAAGGACCAAGACCAGGCCATATTCTCATGCCATCAAGCCCAAGGACGGCGTGTGGTCTGCCCAGCCTGCGCTGCGAATCTGCATCACGTCGGCACTGTCCAAGAAGGATATTGAGAAGGCTGGTGTGATCATTCGACATGCTATCACCAAGGTCATGACGCGCAAGACGAGCACCAAGACTGTCTGAATCATGTCTTGATGGGCGGGAAAGGTCGAACGAACATTACACTTTGTAAAATGATGGATACCTTTTCCGTCGGGTGACGCTGAGACCTTTTTGATTATGGATGAATAAACAGGGTCAGCGCATATAGACAAGGGCGCCCATCTGCAAAGCGGCGGGTGGTCATACAGCAAGCTAATGATTAATAGATGCGGCCTTGTACGCTAGCATTGAATGAATATTACCGAAAACAATGATTCTGTACTCTCCTAGACAAGATGGGTAGGCGGCTGCTTGGTTCAGGCTTGAGATGATGCACTTGATGTTGAACAGGGCAGAAGCTTTTGGCGCTTGTTTCTCCCAATCAGTTGTTCACGGACAATGTTATCGTAGTAGGTCACTGTTCTCAATAATGTGAATCGTGTGCGAGAGAATCTTGCGTCAGCTGTCTCGTATATCTTGTGGACATCTCCCTTGCCAAGTCACGGAGAGGCTGTTAGGTTATATCCCAACAGGGACCAAATCTAATCACGAAACTACCAAGACGGTAAAAGATAAAGACGAGAAGAATTAAAATAGGCCACAGGATGAATCAGGATATGCCCCTACCCCTAACTGGACTTTTCCCAATATGTCTCAGATTCTACATTCCTAGTGAGATTGCAAGTCCCGAAACCGCGCGCCATGGCAGAAACAACACTCCTGCCACGACCCATTCCATCAGTCGAGAGCAGCCGTGGCTCTATTTTCTGCGAGTCGAGTCATTTTAAGTTTATGCTTCCGTATGTTGAAGGATGCTCATTCTGGTGAAGTGACTGAGTGCGGATGTCTCGGAATTTGGTAGAGGCAGAGGTTTAGAGATAAGAGGTTTTATAAGTATCTCAGGATGAAACGATAGAGTAAAAGAACCTACCTAACTTCATGATGAAAGTGTTACGGTAAAGAGTGTCTCTTTCTTGTCTCTTGCAGTTTCCGCTGAAGCAGGTTGTTCTTGCTTACACGTGCTGTGCTGTGCTGGACTCTCCCTTCCTCTTTTATCTTGGCTGAATAGGTACTTTGGGGCCCATCTCCTCCCTTGCTGAGACTTCTCTTCTTCATACACATTCTCTTGGTACTTCATCCTACAATCACTTCCTAAGAATTTCACTCTTTTTTTCTTCGTCTCTTATTCTTATCACACTCTTTTCTTGTTTTCCTCTTCGTTCTTTGGATAGAGGGTTATTCAGTCCCTTATTATACACTCCTTTTCTCAAGTCACTGATCACCTCTATACACTCTCTTTGAGCTCTTTGTAGTAGCTCGTTCATTCCTTGACATTCTTTCTGAAATAACCTCCCGATTATAACTAGTGAAAATGGCGATGAGAAAGTTCTTGACTTCGGCTTTGGCCATGGCGGCGGCGGTTACTGCTGCTCCTGCTGGTAAGTCTCCTGCTCCTTGGATAAAATCTCTAAGCTAACATCGTATTCAGGACGACCGATCGAGAAGAGAGAGCTGTACGTCCTTCTACTGATTCGATACGATGGCATCAACTAACCATATTCCAGTGTCACCACCATTACTCTTACTGCGGCCTCTACCTACACCGCAACCATCCCTGCGGCCACTCCCTTTACGCCTACCGGAACTGCAACCTATCCAGGAACTCCGGTTCCCAAGCCTGACGCCCCCAAAGGTCACAAGAATGGCAGCTCTGGCCTTCCTGGTATCTCGTACGCCCCCTACCGCGCCGATCACCAGTGTAAGACCAAGGAGCAGATCAAGGATGACCTTTCCCAGCTTTCAGGATCCTACTCTTTGCTTCGTATCTACGGCACCGACTGCGACCAGATCCCCAACATCTACTCGTGCGCCAAGGAAAGCGACATGAAGCTGTTCCTCGGGATTTGGAATCTCGAAGATGTCCAAGCAGAAGCCCAAAAGATCATTGACGGTATCGACGGCGATTGGGATATAGTAAGCACCGTCAGCGTTGGCAACGAACTAGTCAACAACGGAGCCGCCAGTCCCGCAAAGGTCCTTTCCGCCGTCAAGCAGGCTCGTCAGATCCTCCGTGCTGCCGGCTACCAAGGACCCGTTGTCACAGTCGATACATTTATTGCTGCCGATGCCAATCCAGAACTCTGCACTGAAAGCGACTACTGTGCTGTCAATGCTCACGCTTTCTTCGACGCAACCAGCTCCGCTGAAGAGGCTGGCAAATGGCTCTCCAACACTGTCAAGAGCCTCAAGTCTAAGCTTCCCAGCGACAAGCGTGTCGTAATCTGTGAGACAGGCTGGCCCGTCAAGGGTAACCCTAACGGCCTCGCTGTTCCAGGTCTGTCCGAACAAAAGGTCGCGATCGCAGCCATTAAGGAGGCATTCGCCGACCACCTGGACGACCTGATCCTCTTCTCTGCCTTCAACGACCCCTGGAAGAAAGAGGAATCTGCCACATTCAACGCGGAACCATACTGGGGTATCAACGGCGCCATCTCGTCGTCTGATTAGAATATGCCTCGACGATTTGTCGTGTCACTTGGCCCTCATGGCCCTTCACATGTTTAAACGTTTTGCAGTCTCGCTTTTGGTTTGAGATAACGTTTGACTTTATGTCTTTTCATATGCGGTTTAATGGGTTATTATTATTGTCTAGAGGCTGTGGATATCAGCTACTTGGTGGTATGGCAGGTCTGTACGCGCCTGGTATCTTGCAAGGGCATGTTGGAGAATTATGTGCTTGTTCGTTTCGAACTCCGACTGTCTGAACCCAGCCTTCTACTTGATGGTGGTGGTTTAAGGGCACAAAAATAATTATGTTGTTTATTTTTAAATGAATTGAAATGGTTGTAATTTCGTCTAATTTCGACGTGAATATGAATGAGTTAGTGACTGTGAGGTTCTGGTCAACAAAGCACACACGCCTCTTGCGATGATGTATGAGAAACGACGACGAAGCGATAAGTGAAACATGATAAACATGACTATGTACACGAAAGCTAATGTGGGTTGCGACTAGAGATTGGACATGCCCGCATCTCAAGCCTGTCCAGGTACTTCTATCTACTAGGATTCCTTCACTCGGTATAACCAAGAACGTCTTGAAATTTCGTATCGCATGATGCAGGTCAAAGGCGCAATATAGACATAAATTTCCATGATCTTGTAAACATCATCATTTCATCCCAAGAAACCCAGCAACACTCGTGTCTACCCAAATGCTGAGCCCATATACTCCTGCCACACCCCGATGGTAGACACGGGGGGCTCAGGGGATCCCGCCTAAACTCCAGCTGGACAAGATCAACTTTCCCAAAAGACGCAACTTGGTGTCCATCCGCCATAAGCACCTTGCTAAACAGAGAAGAGCGACAGGCATGATATGTGAAGGAGTAGATAAGTCGTCAGTGAATGAAGAGACAACTTCAATGTGAGTAAGAAGATAAAAAAAGACACAACACCCCAGGAACTCAGCATGTGAATCAACATGCCCAGTCCTCAAGGTATCCAAAAGCTGGACGTGAAACCCAGAACCGTACGTTGATCATATATTCTGACAAGCTCTTGATCTGCAGATATCTCGTTGATGAGGCGTCCCCTGGATTATCGTCCGTGTTCGATGTGACGAGGGTACATGCCCCACCAAGCTCCCATGAACTGCTCTACATATTTCAGAAGAGACCGTGACGGGGAGATTTAGCATATCCAGAGCTCGTCAAGGAACTGATCCAGCTCAATGATACGAAATCGAGAGCCAATGCTCTTGTCGCTCAGAAGCCCGTGCCAGGCGGACGAAAGACTGGCTTTCCAGGACACAACCTCGACGCTCCAGCCCATTTTCAGGGCGCGTCGGGCATAGGCCAGGAAACCATCCGAATACTTGGCGGGCCGGGCATCCCCAGTGGCAATGACCAGTGTGCCAGGCATATCAAAATACTGCATGACAGACTCGCCGATTCGGATCTGCAGTGTTTCGTCCACCATATCCTCGACGTAGCGGAAACCGCCCGCCTCAAAAGTAGTGTGATCGTCCGAACCGGCCTGCTCAGGGCGGCGGTTGCGGAGGTCAACACGGTATCCGAGATCTATTAATTCCTGGATAAAAGGAGGCTCGCCTCGGTCGGGCCGCATGGAGCAGCCGACGTTGAGCCATTCCGCGTATCGATCGCGGATGAGAAGTTCGTGGAAGAATGCAAGGTTCATCTGGGGAAGTGGCACGAAGCGCGCAGACTCTGACATGCCGAACCTTGCCCTGAGCGCCTTTTGAAACCCAATGATGATATTGGACATGTCAATAAAGACATGGATCCCATTGTCCGCAATAGTGGACACATCCTTGCAGATCATGGAGTCGACGATGCGCTCATGGACAAGCTTGCCCACAAGACTTTCATGCTTAGCCTCTGCAGACTTAACTTCGCCATGAATTTCGGTAATAGGTCCATATTTGAAGTGTTGATATGAGAGCACACGCCTGACCAAATCAGGTCGAACGCCGCCCCAGACCACTATGTTAGGCTCTGAGCAATCTCTGGAATGAGTTTTCTTTTTGGCTTTGGATGTCTTGGTCGTATTTTGTTTGGTTTTGTTGAAGTTTTTGAGAGGGGACTCATTTGAGCTCGGTGGTGTCGAAGCATCGGTTGAATAGGATGCGACGGGCAAAACATCGGTGTCAGAGCCGCAGCCGGTTTCAGAATCGGTAATTGGGTCAAACACAGGTTCAACTAGAGTCTTGGATAGACTGTCTGGTTGGGTGTTTGAATGCGTTTCAGAAGGCCGCTTCAAGATCGTAATCGGTTGTACCTTGGACGGAGCCGATGGTTGGTGCTGTTGGGAGGCTGCCCTAATCTCTTTAAGACGAAGCTGCTCAAAGAGCCGCTTGAAGTTTCCGAGAGTGGGAGCCAAATCGGACGTTTCTACATGCTTGGGGGAAGCCCACTTGGATAGGCTTTGCGAGTTTAACCTCGTAAAATCCCCAAGTTTGAATGAATCATTCCGGGCAGCCTTGGTTTTGGGTGTATTGCTACCTGGCGGCTCGTGAAGAGGATCGTCGGTTGATGTTGTTGTTGTTGAAGATACCATAATGACCATCGAAAACGTATATGCACATAAGGTCGTGTTGAGGGTTGAAGCTGAGGTTGTTGATGTGCTCGACGTCTGTTCACGACGTGAGACTATTGCTGAAAAAGTTTCAAGTTATTGATAAACAATGCCGGTATACTAAAATATTGAAGATGGCAATGTGAATTGTAGAAAATTGCTGAAAGGCGAAAAGAGATATTGAATGAGATTTGCCACCAAGCCGAGTCCAGAATGGTCCAAGACAGACAAAAGATGCAGAATCGAACAGGAAAAGGAACTAGGAGTCAATCAAAATAGTATGAAATGCCCAAAGTCAATTCAATTCGAATCCAGTGCGTCAGATTTCGCCGCTTGATGAAGCCGGATGAATGATGGAGTCGATCAAGTGCGGAGATCGAGCTGCCGGAATCTCACGGGTTCAACAAACAATGCCCTGATGATTCAATAACGGTTTAGCAGAAGAGCAAGAGACGAAGCAAAAAAGAATAACAAGAGAAAAGCGCAAAGATTGAGAGAAGAATGAATCTGTATATTGAGAAACAAAGAAAGTTGATGAAGAGGGTGAGTCAAGTGGTGATGCGCTGAGGCCCTGAGGCTGATGGGGCCCGGCTTCCGACGTGGCGAGTAAGTCGTTGGGCTGTCAGCCAATCAGGTTCTGTGTAACGTGGCACCAGGGTCTCGAGTTCACGTGCGCCTCAGACGGTTCTCAACTTCTATTGCCACTCAAAACACGCGTGGCTGAAGCTCTAGATTGAGCCATTTCAAGTGTTAAATGGGCCGTGGTCTTACGTAGTATTATAACACCATTGTTACAAGTTTTGAGCTTTAGATGGGGTTGATCGGCTTAAGAACTATAATAGTCTCATTATCATACATACAAAAGTCACAACCGAAACCATGCATTGGCGATAAGCAGCGATTTGTCAAATTTCTATCCCTGCTACTCATATTGCGAGTTTCCATACTTGATTCCATGTGTAATACACCCTCCTTATGTATCTCAACGAATAGATCCCCTGTCATGCCAGACAACGGTGCAAGATAGAGCTCTAGAAAAAGTGAGAATGAGAAATCGTGGATCCCAGTTATCCTCTTCGTTGAGACGTGCACCCTCACGAAACAATTGCGGGATACTCTCCGATCCGCAGACTGAAATCGAGTCTGGAGCCAATCCTGTATAAACGGAGGCTTTCACCCTTATTGTATTGGCACTATGCCCTTTCTTCTGTTTTGTGCATAGCATCGACCAGTGTCTGGAACGAAAACAAGAATAATGCATTGTTCCCGTTCGACACGGCTCACGTGGTTAAATAACGCCGTAAGTCAGACACATAGCAAATTATTGTACGATCACCGTCGAAAGTCGATGCTCGCTCGGTGTGACTCGACGTTGGGCCGTACTGAACTGCTCGAGCTTCGTCTCCGTCGTTCGCGCTGTTCATTAGGATCGGCAGGGTGTAAGCCCGTCGACTTTGCAAACATGTTCAGAATATCAGTCAACGAGATGACACCAGTGAGTCTGCCCGAAAGACGAGCTCCGGCCATAGCAGATGCGGGTACAGCAGCCGTAGGAACTGGCGATGCAGGCACCGCTGCAGTCAACGCAGGTGATGGTGGTGCAGCATTCGTGTTTGTAGGCGCAGGCGCAGCGGTCGACGGAGGTGCTGCGCTTGTAAATGCTTGAGGTCCCATCAGGGGTGTGGCGGGAGCCGAAGGTGAAGGCGATGCCGATTCAACCACCCACATGCGATGCGATCGAGTAGCAACAAGCTTAGCGACAGTATGTGCCAGAGTTGAGTAAGGGTTGACATAGAATACGGGGAAAGCATCACGTCCATGTTCGACACCACGCTCGTTGAGAATGACCGAAATAAAGTTCATGCACGACGAGTTGAGTAAATGGGCGTTGGAGCTCTTGGTCAAATGGCGAACGTCCTTGGTCGAGATATTGCCCACCACGTTCAACCCATTATCGACAACAGCCACGCTCGTAAGGCCTTCGTTGTTCATGAGTATGAGGGCTTCGGACAAAGGTGCATCGGAGCTGTAGCAAGTCAGTATGTGGCTTGTTCCACAATGGCACTAACACTCACTTGACAGAGACGATCTCTTTGGCGCCAACGCCAAGGTCCCGGAGCAAGACAGGATAGAGCCGGTCGATGGAAGGAAAATTAACACCCTCATTCCAAAAGAACTCGACGATCCGAAGCTGGCTTGCGATGCCTACGACCTCACCGCCGGAGGCCGTCACCAATAGGCGATGGATACCACTGCCGAGAATCTGAATGGCCTGAACGAGATTTTCGTCGCCAGGCAATGTAATCAGCGAATCCTTGCGGAACAGAGGAAAGACATCCCGCAGAGGAATCTGGCCACCTTCCTGAGCCTTAGAAAGGATGGAGTTGAACAGCTCAACTTGGTCCTCTTCAGGTTTGGCAAGACCGACAACGACGAGCAAGTATACGTTAAGATCGGTGAAATCGAACGTGGAGACGGCAGTATGTGTGGAAGCATCCTCGCGAACCAGAACGACGTTGGTAGGGCTCTTGAGAAGTTGCTGTGTACATTGCGATTAGCAAACTCATCCAAAGACAGACCAAAACGCCTTTGTGACGAGTTGCAGCCTGCCATGTCTATAGAAATGGGCGCAAGTACTTACCTTGGTAGCTTCTTCGACGCTACTGTCGAACTCCACCCACTTTACGTCCTCGGGAGATACAAGCTCACCAACAGCTACATCGCGCCAATCGCGACCGGCAAATTTCGGATTGGCGTGTTTGTTTGCAGGTGGATGATTCAGAAGCTCTTGGAGAGCTGCTTGTGTGAACGAGGGATGTCGCTGAGAACGCGGAGACGAGGGCGCATTGCGCAAGTTCTCGGCGAAGCTCTGGCGATGGGTGGATAGGGAGCTTGGGCCAGAACCGGCAGATATAGATACGGAGGGAGATCGTTGAGAAAGAGTAGGTGGTTTGTGAGTAGCTGAAGAGCCCGAAGCAGCGCTGTTAAGGCTGGTAGAGCTGGCTGCGCGGGTGTCCTTGAGCTCGCGAGAAGCGGAGCTTGATGAGGGGTCCATGGCAGGAGAGTTGTATTCACGACCAGCTGATGAGCTGGCTGATAATGCGAGTCGCTAAGTTGATTGGGATGGGGGATGAGAGGTACGGCCTGGATTAGAATAGAGCGCTTTATGTATTGGATTCGAGCAGTAAGTAGATGGAAAGATAATGTTGAATGCTTTGTCGCGACAATCGTCAAGGATGAGATGATGGTGTGGCACAGTGAGGGACGAGAGACCTAAGGGCGCAGGATGGATACGAGGATAGGTAGTTGGATGATTTGAATAATGCTCCGAGTTCAAGAGTTGAACAGAGCCACAAACTAAAAATCAGGATACAAAGAGTCAGAAGGACATTTGCCAAGGACGGTGTTTGGCGATGAAGTGGAATGGTTTTTTTGCGGCAGAGGTTGGTCTGGAAACAGGCGATAGTCGCTGGTTGAGGGGCATGAGGTTGCAATTCCCAGGTGATGAGTGGGCGGGGGAGGATTTCATGATGACATAGCCTTGGGAATTGGTGGAGTGCCCCGCGATATTGGCAGGCCGGGTATAAGCCTCGACTCTCAGTATAAAAAAAAAGCTGGCTAACATACCACAAACAAATGAGGCGCACGACCAAGTATCAATACTTGTTCCCCCTTGTCGGTTTGATCCAATAATGCTACAAACACCAATATTGATTGACACCAGCATCAGAGCCATGTCCATCTGGCACCTGAAGATCCATTCCAGAATGAACCCTGTCAGGCCTGTTTGGGCATATTCGCAATGATCCATCAGAGCTTATCACGGAAGCTTCGCCGACCGAAGCTGATCAAGACGTCACTAGGCTGTATGATGGGATATCGTGGGCGTTAACAAGGTACTTTCTACGGTAGTTATACAGGTCCGTAGTATGGAAGGTAGTCAAATTTCGGGATTTGGTCACAGGTAACATCCAAGATCGGAAAGGTGGTTCTTGAACAGATTGCTTACAATAATAACAATGACCATATGCAACGAATATCTTGCCCGAAGTCTTGGTGCAACGCGGACTCGAAACTTGGGTCGTCTGGACGTGTAAGTCTGAGGCAATGACATAACCGAACAGATTCAGTTTGCGCAAGAGAGACGTGAGGTTTACTTAGAACCTGAAGTTACTCATAATTACTTTTCGATTGCATGGTAAAGTTGGCTACACCGTTGAAGCTTTTATTGAACTGAGTATTATCATATCTAGGTATGGTCTCTAGACAGCGGAGACTTGGGCCTAGAGGTACTATAGAGTGATCTGGATCACCGGTCTTTGGATGAGAATAAACATGACAGAGACTAGGTCTCTGATAGAATAGGCAGCTATATATATACAGCAACTACTATAGCCTTGAGTATCCAAGTTAAGGTTAAAGAGCAGGCGTTTTGTGTCACCAAGCCCAATCCATCATGCCCTTCAGTCTTGCGGTGTGGTGGGGCTCAAGCAAAATAAACAAAAAAATGAGCAAACAGAGCTGCTGGGTCAATTGTTTGTGCCGCCAGAGCTCTTCCTCTCTTTGTTGGTGGTTCATCGGGCTTTGTTAACGAGTCGTCATCTAGTTGACCTTGAACATTTTTTATAGTTTCTTATTGCCAGCCAACTTTATGCATCATGTACCAAGAGCAATACTCAAATATTCTGCATTGGATGTTGGCACCAGCTTATGTTATGTTATCGATAGTGAAGATAAAAAGGCCCATCAAGAATTATTCCACTAGCGACGCATGGTCTCCGCGCACCCTTTGTTTTTTTTCTCTTTGGGCTCATGTTGCACCGTAAGTACCTTGCTCGCAATTAATCGCTGGTGAGATACCTTGACACGACCCTCGACTTTGGGTTTCCCCCTCCCCCACTTTGGTTTCTCCCATCCATCCCTCTCTTCTTTCTTTCCCACCTCCCACCATTCGGGATCTCAGAATTCTCGTCCCTCAAAGCCACGCCCACGGCCGATCGAAGCCCGCGACCTCCAACGGCTCGTAGCTTTCTCAGCTTTATCTGCTATCTTTTGTGGTCGTCACCTTCCTCTCTCTCTCGCACCGTCCTACTGAAATCAATCTTCGACGTCTGCTGGTGGACATCACCATCAGCAACCCTTAATAACAATGTCTCTGCTTCCGCCAGACGTTCATGCGGAGCTTTCACAGCTATTGCAAGCTCTGCAGAACCCCGACAACAGCATACGATCTCAAGCCGAGGAGCATTTGCAGAACAACTGGACCGCCACTCGTCCCGAGGTCCTGTTGATGGGCCTTGCTGAACAGATCCAAGCTGCCAGCGACAATGCGACCCGTTCCTTTGCCGCTGTAATCTTCCGCCGAATTGCTTCAAAGACTCGCAAGGTTGAGTCCGGCGACAACCTAGACCTCTTTATCTCCTTGACCAAGGATCAAGCCGCCGTCATCCGTCAGAAACTCCTCGAGACTCTAGCCGCCGAGTCTGATCGTCTTGTTCGCAACAAGATTAGTGATGCTGTTGCCGAACTTGCCAGACAATATACTGAGAACGGTTAGTTCTTTACCATATTGAGGCTGCCATGCAGCATCCTCTACATCTGCTAACATACTATTGTAACAGGTGATCCATGGCCCGAACTGCTGGGTGCCCTTTTCCAGCTTAGCCAAGCCCCCGAACCCGAGAAGCGAGAAAATGCCTTCCGAGTCTTTGCTACAACTCCTGCAATTATTGAGAAGCAACATGAAGAAGCCGTTCTCCAAGCTTTCCAAAAAGGCTTCAAAGATGAGGCCGTTATGGTACAGCACCCCTGCTCCGCGGGGCAGACTTTTTGTCCCACCTTGCATGTCATTGCGCTGCTAACCACACCTGCAGGTTCGTCTTGCCGCCATGGAGGCTTTTGCTTCCTTCTTCAGAACTATCAGCAAGAAGGGACAGGCCAAATACTACGCCCTTATTCCCGATGTCCTCAATATTCTCCCTCCGATCAAGGACTCTCAAGATTCCGACGACCTCAGCAAGGCGCTCCTTGCTCTTATCGATCTCGCCGAGTCAGCCCCCAAGATGTTCAAGCCTCTTTTCCAGAACCTAGTGCAGTTCAGCATCTCTGTGGTTCAGGATAAAGAGCTCGACAATATCTGCCGCCAAAACGCTCTGGAGCTCATGGCTACCTTTGCCGACTATGCGCCCTCTGTCTGCCGAAAAGACCCTTCGTACACCAACGATATGATCACCCAATGCCTGAGTCTTATGACGGATCTTGGTGAGGATGACGATGATGCTTCCGAATGGATGGCATCAGACGATGTAAGTTCTCGTGAGACGTTACATTTGATTTTCACAACTAACACGATTCTACAGTTTGATCAAGACGAGAGCGACCAGAACCACGTCGCTGGTGAACAAACCATGGACCGACTTGCCAACAAGCTTGGGGGCCAGACCATTCTGGCGCCAACCTTTAACTGGCTCCCTCGTATGATGACCTCCATGGCTTGGAGAGATAGACACGCTGCCCTCATGGCTATTTCGGCCATTTCAGAGGGTTGCCGGGACCTCATGATTGGAGAGCTTAGCCAAGTGCTCGATCTGGTGGTTCCCGCGCTTCGAGACCCCCATCCTCGAGTACGGTGGGCTGGCTGCAATGCTCTTGGCCAGATGAGCACTGATTTCGCCCCTAAGATGCAGACAGACTACTATGATCGCGTTCTCAAGGCCATCATCCCCGTTCTCGATTCTCCCGAGGGACGTGTCAAGTCTCATGCGGCGGCAGCCCTTGTCAACTTTTGTGAGGAGGCTGAGAAGGCCACTCTGGAGCCATACTTGGATGATCTGCTGTCACACCTTTTCCAGCTTCTCCAAAATGAGAAGCGGTACGTTCAGGAACAGGCTCTCTCTACCATCGCGACTATTGCCGATGCCGCCGAGGCTGCCTTTTCCAAGTACTACGACACTCTCATGCCCCTTCTTGTCAACGTTCTCCAGAACCAGAGCGAGAAGGAGTACCGACTTCTGCGTGCCAAGGCCATGGAATGTGCTACTTTGATTGCTTTGGCTGTAGGTAAGGAGCGTCTGGGACAGGATGCCATGACTCTTGTCAACCTCCTCGCCAACATTCAGGCCAACATCACAGATGCAGACGACCCTCAGGCACAGTATCTCATGCACTGCTGGGGCCGTATGTGCCGTGTTCTTGGGTCTGATTTCCTTCCCTTCCTCCACAACGTCATGCCTCCGCTACTGGAGCTTGCCGTGGCCAAGGCCGATATTCAATTACTGGATGACGATGACCAGGTCGAGCAAATGCAAAACGAGGAAGGATGGGAACTGGTTCCTCTCAAGGGTAAGATGATTGGTATCAAAACCAGTACTATGGACGACAAGCACATGGCCATCGAGCTTCTGGTTGTCTACGCCCAGGTCCTCGAGGCTTCTTTCGCACCATATGTTGCAGAGATTATGGAGAAGATCGCTCTGCCCGGCCTTGCTTTCTTCTTCCACGACCCTGTCCGGTACATCTCTGCCAAGCTTGTCCCACAGCTATTGAGCTCTTACAAAAAGGCCTACGGCCCTCAGTCAAATGAGCTCCGCGGCTTATGGACTGCGACTGTTGACAAGCTCCTTGAGGTCCTTACCGCAGAGCCTGCCATTGACACACTCGCCGAAATGTACCAATGCTTCTACGAATCTGTAGAGGTTGTTGGAAAGGACTGCCTCTCTGGAGACCATCTGAGCCGGTTCATCGATTCAGTTCACTCTGCTATCGAAGATTACAAAGACCGTGTCGCTCAGCGTGCGGAGGACAAGGAAGGGGCTACCCCTGAAGATGTGGAGGACGAAGCTGAGGATACTCTTATGGCCATTGAAGACGACCAGACTCTTCTTTCGGATATGAATAAGGCGTTCCATGCCATTTTCAAAAACCACGGTGCTGCATTCCTGCCTGCTTGGGAGCGTTTAATGACAACGTATGAGGGCTTCCTTGCGTCTCCCGACCCTACCCAGCGCCAGTGGGGATTATGTATTATGGACGATGTGCTGGAGTACTGCGGACCAGAGAGCATGCGATACGCCAACTACATCACCCAGCCACTCATCGATGGGTGCCGAGACCCTTCAGCAGCTATTCGTCAGGCGGCTGCTTACGGCATTGGAGTAGCGGCTCATCGAGGTGGAGCACCTTGGGCGCAGTTTCTGGGAGGCTCGGTTCCGTTCTTGTTCCAGGTCACCCAAGTTCCTGACGCTCGCAACGAGGATAACGTGTATGCGACTGAGAATGCATGCGCAGCTATCGCCAAGATTCTCCACTACAACGCCAGCACTGTTGGTGACGTCCAAAACGTGATTACACAATGGGTAGAGACTCTGCCCGTAACAAACGATGAGGAAGCGGCGCCCTATGCCTACGCATACCTTGCCGAGTTGATCGACCAGTAAGTATCTGCAGTATCCATACTATCTTAGTGTTGGTGTGCCCAAGCTGACATTTTATCTTTCACTCTAGGCGACACCCAGCTGTGGTAAACCAGGCTGGAAAGGTCTTTGTATTCATCGCCCAGGCGCTCGAGGCAGAGACTCTTGTGGGACAGACCGCTAACCGCGTGGCCGTGGCAACCAAGGGACTTCTGACCACAACTGGTGTAGACCCTACGCCGCTCCTACAGCAGTTCTCGCCTGAGTCGCAACGAACTATTATGGGATTTTTCAACTAGGTGGGAAACCCTATAGACGTTTAATTCATCCCAATGTGGGCGCCTCCCTTGCGGTTCCGGGAGGCACTTTACTGGTTTTGATGCACGAGGCTGAAAGAGCAAGGACGGAACGACAAGCGTGCGAATTTATGAAGGAACATATCCATTTTGTTTCCCGATGATACCAAATAACTGCCATGAAGATGCCAGCTACGGGCTAATAGCCCAGTCAGCTGTAAAGCGTTTATGGTGCGAGCATTGATACGCTATCACTGGTGTCGATGCGGGGTGCCATGGTTAAGTAGGAAGCCGCAAGCTCAAGCAGCTCTGAAGCCAGCATTAGAAAACTACTACCACGCTTGGGGCATGGGCAAGATAGAGCACGTCCGTGCTAGGCGTCGAGGTAAAAGAAGAGGGCATTTTGTTTAGGATGGCTATATCCTTGATAACGCATGGCGCCTTTAATGCAACATTAGAGTTTTATGAATATTTTCAACTTGGGTATCCATCATAATTGTCTTATGTGAGAGTGGGTTTCCGCGTGTTGCGGTATCGAGGTCGATTGAAGTGAAACAATGTTTTAAAGGTGCAGTCGCTGGGTGACTCAGACCTGAAGGCCGAGGGAGGGAGATGGAATGAATGTCTCATCTAAGATGCAGGATCATTAAGAGCTGATGGCCATATTGGCTTGTTAAACAGGGATACTATTAGAGACAAGGCTGCTTCCCTATCTTTTGAGGACAAGTAGATGCGTCGGGTCTATTCGACGGCCGTCTCAACTTGTTTCGCTTCAAGTCTGGACTTTGGAAGAGCAGCCACAATATCTGATTGTAGAAGATGGCCTTGTATGGGATCTTCCGCTCGGTTTGCGACCTATTCTAGATGCTTAGATAGACGATTATCGGCCTTTCCGTAACTCTCTCGCCATCTATAAAAAAGACGCCACTTTGAGATGACATATAGGCTGGCATTGGCACTGAAAAGAAAAAAGAGAAGAAAAAAAAAAGTTCATGATTGCAAGAGTGACGGTTAAGGTACCTTAGATAATAAACTCCAAAGCCACCTCTCAGGGGCGTACTGGACTATTGAATCCTCACTTCAGGATTAACTTTGCTTTTTCTAATCTGCAAGGAACTGCCGGGTATGCTAGACATTCAATGCAGGGTATTGATGAACGTTAAAATTTCATCTTTCTATCGTCTCATCTTGATATCTCTGATTCGATTGTGGCCTGTGAATTTATTACCCAAAACGGACATCCAGTCCCAGGGTAGGTGAGAGAAGCACGGGGTCCTGCCGACTCAGCCCAAGTTCCCCTCCATTTGGTAAGCCACTTGCGCTTGCCTCCTCGTCCCGGAGTTACTCCTGGCGCCTCTGAAAGTCCCCTTCCCCACCTGCATGCGTTAGTACCCTCGGCACGGAAGGTAAAAGCTGAGGTGAGCGAGGTACGAATACTTTTCCAAGACACCAAACCTCAGGCGGAGGCAGAAGTATCTCTTAACTGTGAGGTGGGCAGTTACCTTAACTTATAACAGTTGGGTTAAGCCATTGTGCAGGTGCCTGCCTGCCTTTGCATTTGTCAGGCGGGAAAGGGCCCAACTGCAGAAAACGGCAGTCACCACCCAACAAGCCAGTGCCAGCCCAGTCCATCGATGGCCTGCCTGCCTTCCCACACCATCCACCATTTTTCTCTCTGCTCTGCCTGGCTGGTCCTGGTCCTGCACCTGTTACTTCCTTTCCCCCCACCCACACACCATCCACTTCTCACGCATTCCCATTCTCTCTCTGCCATACCGTACTCTACTTCTCCATCCCTCTCGTTTTTTCCCCTTCAACGATAGCGATTCCCCTTTGCAACTCGACACGATCCGGCTTCGACCACCGATTTCGATTATCTTGACCTCCTGCTATCGCTTGATTTTCGTTGTTCAAAGCCGTCGACCCTCGCCTTCCGAGTCTAAAATTCAATTCTAAGCGATACAAATTCAAGCAAGCACGAATATCCACCCCCGCGCATTTGCCATCTGCGACTATCCTTACCCTGTCCCTCTTTCGCTTGGTCGCTCAATCTCTCCCGTTTGATTTATCACGCCAAACAACCCCCCGACACGACCCAGATCGACTCGACTTGATATCATCTGTAACCTCATCTCAACTTTTGGGTTTTCCTTAGGTTCTCGTTGGGTTCCTTCTCCATCGAATTCCACATTTTGTCGTGCTGCGACTAGGGTCCTTCGATAGGCGGCCGGCCTTACCGACTCCTTGGTAGTCGAACCAGGACACCATTTGTTTGGCCAAGTGTGTTACGGGATAACGCCCGCTCTTCACCCTCTCTGAGCGCCTGGCTGGGCCATTCAGCCAGATGCTGTCGCTATGGATGGCTTCTACTCCCCTCAACAGCAGCAGCACCGCCAGCAGCAGCAACTACACCCGCAGTTCCAACAACCTCAGCTCTCACAGAACCAGGCGAACCAGATGCAACACAACATGAACGACCCTTCCCTCTTCCCGGGAGGGGATTCTCTCGATGATATCGTTCGCGACAACCAGAACAAGATATATCGTCGACAGAGCATGCCCCAGGCCTATAACCCTATGGGCCAGTTCCAGATGTCTCAACAGCAGCTGCAACAGCAGCAGCAGCAAGGGCAAAGACGAATGTCCTCCGTCGGCAACAACGAAATGATGGCTTTCGGAGCCGATAACGGGGACCTCAACTCTTTCCAGTTTAACCAACCCATACCCGACGGCATGACTGGCGGCTTTCCCACTATAAACACCTCACTCGGCATGGACCAAATGGGCAACTACATGACAGCAGATCCCAACGATTATTCGACCATGTCTCCTGATATGATGGGTTCAATGATGCCCAATACGTTTGCCAGCATGAGCGTCGGACCTTTGGGTACACATATGGCAGGTAACGGTTCGCCCATGAATCTCTATTCTCCAGCCATGGGACAGTTTCCTCAGAATCAAATGAGCCCTCAGGTTGGCAACGATTTTTCCATGGACCTTTCTATGGACGCTAGCCCTATGAATATGCCACAAAGCAACGCTCCCACTACGACACCAATTTCTGCTCCTGCCAATACCGCAATGGATACGATAGAGGAACCAGGCGACAACATGATGAACAGCCACCAAGCTTTCAATAATACAAGCGCTGGTGATAATAATCAGAATCTACCTGCCCTCTCCCGCCAAGTCTCCACCGCTTCTGGCTCCGTTGTCTCTCCTCCACAACAACAATCACATGGTCCCATGTCCTCCTCCACCGTCACCCAACCCACCAGTGCCTCCGTCGCAACGACACCATCAAACAGCGATACTCCACGAGACGTGAAGGAAAAGACAATATATTCGAAGAGTGGCTTTGACATGCTCAAGGCTCTTTGGTTAGTTGCTACTCGCAAAAACCCCAAGATTCAGCTCGGCGCCGTCGATATGTCCTGCGCCTTCGTTGTCTGCGATGTCTCGATGAACGACTGCCCTATCATTTACGTTTCCGACAACTTCCAGAATCTTACCGGTTATAGCCGCCACGAAATCGTTGGTCAGAATTGCCGCTTTCTCCAGGCTCCAGATGGCAAAGTCGAAGCAGGTTCCAAGCGTGAATTTGTTGACGATGGCGCCGTATACAATTTGAAAAAGATGGTCCATGAGGGTAGGGAAGTACAGCAAAGTCTCATCAACTACCGCAAAGGCGGAAAGCCATTCTTGAACCTCCTAACTATGATTCCCATTCCTTGGGATACTGATGAAATCAGATACTTTATTGGCTTCCAGATCGATCTCGTTGAATGCCCTGATGCAATCGCCTCCAATCAAGACCTTGGCGGTGTTAAAGTGAACTACAAGCATAGCGATATTGGCCAATATATTTGGACACCACCCCAGTCCAGCCAGTGGGAACCCGAGAATGGTCAGACGTTGGGTGTAGACGACGTTTCGACTCTATTGCAGCAGTTCAGTCCAAAAGGTCTGGCCTCGGATTGGCATAAGCAATCTTGGGATAAGATGCTCCTCGAAAATACTGATGACGTGGTTCATGTCCTTTCGCTTAAAGGTCTTTTTCTTTACCTGTCACCATCCTGCAAGAAAGTCCTAGAGTACGAGGCCGCAGATCTGGTTGGCAACTCACTTTCAACAGTCTGCCACCCGTCCGATATTGTTCCTGTCACGCGTGAGCTTAAAGATACAACTACCGGAAACCCCGTCAACATCGTCTTTCGCATACGCAGAAAGCACAGTGGTTACACGTGGTTCGAAAGCCATGGATCACTGTTCGTCGAACAAGGAAAAGGCCGAAAGTGTATTATTCTGGTAGGCCGCAAGCGACCTGTGTTTGCTCTTAGCCGCCGCAATCTTGAAGCAAACGGGGGTATTGGCGACAGCGAACTATGGACGAAGCTCTCGACGTCGGGCTTGTTCTTGTATGTCTCATCGAACATCAGGTCGCTTCTTGATCTCCAACCCGAAAGTCTTGTGGGAACGAGTATACAGGATCTCATGCGAAAGGAATCACGACCCGAGTTCGGACGCACAATGGAAAAAGCAAGGCGTGGAAAAATTGTTACCTGTAAGCATGAGGTTCAGAATCGTAGGGGTCAGGTATTACAGGCTCAAACGACTCTGTATCCGGGTGATGCTTCCGAAGGCCAAAAGCCATCGTTCTTGCTGGCTCAGACAAAGTTACTCAAGGCTTCATCGCGCAGCATTGCACCCGCCAGCGCCTCTGGCTCCAGGTCGATTGCTGCGACTCCCAGGTCCAATAGTCATGGCGAAAACCACGGAACGGGACACATCTCGCAGCCTGCCGGTGGTGCGCTGGCACCCGGTACCCAGGACGCCGCTTTGGCTTCAGAGGACAACATCTTTGATGAATTAAGGACGACCAAATGCTCCAGTTGGCAGTTCGAACTACGACAGATGGAGAAGGTTAACCGCATCCTGGCCGAGGAACTTGGAGGACTGCTCTCGAGCAAGAAGAAACGGAAGAGAAGAAAGGGCGTAGGAAACGTCGTGCGAGACTGCGCCAATTGTCATACGAGAAATACGCCCGAATGGCGTAGAGGACCCAGTGGCCAGAGGGATCTCTGCAACAGCTGCGGTCTTCGATGGGCCAAACAGGTAACACTCTACCCTTTTCTGTTATTTATGTCACTTATTAACATACTGATCAGACTGGTCGGGTTTCTCCACGCAATTCTTCACGAGGTGCCAACACTGCGAACGGCGATGCTCGAAGCAAGAAATCCAACTCTCCTTCGTCGCCACTGCACAAAGAGTTATCTGCCGACACACCCAATGCGCAAACTCCCAACGGCGACGGCGCGATTAACCCATCTCAGCTCACGAAGCAGAAGATCGAGAATGGAACTTCTGCACCCAGCGGGGCCCCTTCAGCCACAGGAGTCAAGTCATCAGCCGGACTACCACCACTAAGTCATTCGTCAATGCTGGGAATTGGGCAGGCCTCATCGATGGCATCGATTCGAGAAGAGCGCGAGACGAGTCAACCATGAAAGTCAAGCGTGATGCATTTTCTCTGTTCATCTTTTTGTTCCCCAAAGTTGCGATCTGGTAAAGGAGCCACGGAGCGGGGTGTCTTGATTATACGGCATTTGTGATACCCGCCATTTTTCTTTCTTCACGCCAGCCTCTGCTTTATGGATGGGGCTGATGAACATAACAAGACACAAACATCGGCATGGGCGCTCAGAAGACGGCACTGAGTGTTCCTCGTCTGCTTTTTTATTTTATCTGAGAGGGGGAGATGTAATCCCTCTACGGTGTACCAGGTTTTGCAATTTTGGGGTTTGGGAATAGACACGAATATACCTACTACATACACGAGGCGTTTATGGAATGGATGGATTGATTGAACACGACTAGGACAAGTCCCTCCATGGCTGCTTGTACACACTCTATGCTTGTCGACAATATTTACAGAGCGGGGTGCTTGGCCCTGGCGTTTCTACCTTTACTCAACATAGAGGATGCTGGAGTTGTATGAATGGCACCTTGATTAGCATATCCAGCAAGACAAGCATTGTTGGGGGCGTACAAGTTGTATTATGGGAGGGCTTTTGGGTACATGTACGTACTACAGATGAGAACAGCGAGGCGAATCTTGGTCTAAAATACGGAATTAGCATTGGATTATTCGGCTGCTTTGTGTGACAATCTTATGAGCTTTGCCTTGACTACCCGGAACATGCATATTAGAATATAGTTCGATACTGAAAAATTGCACAAAAGGTAATTATTAACCTCTGTCGAGATGTCAATGACAGGAATGGCAGCGTCACAGACACATATGTACTCCAAATTTGAGGCAAGTAAGTTCTCGTTAATTTGTTATTGCGTGTAAAATAAGTAATAAGTAAAGACCTCATTTTCACAGCTGCTTGCTGTACGATCTCACCAGATAATCTATAAAATGTCAGAGGTGGCATGTGACATGCCATCTCCTGACCCAAGGGTACAACCACTACGAAAGCCAGATGATTGATTGACGTATGTGGCTTCGCCCTGATCCACAAAGCTAATGTCAAGGATATTGTGGCTGCCTGCTCAGAGGGAGCCTCAGAGAGGCTGGCGTGGCTGGCTGTGTGTGTCACTGGGATACAAGAGACACCGTGGACGCATTGCTCACAAAGTACCCAAGGTATGAGAGCTACTGATCTATCAGACATATATCATACTAAATCTAATATATAAAATGCTAATGTGTAAGATACATATCCCCTCTAATTTAAAGCTCATCCTTGGTGTGTACTCCCTCCACCACCGTCTCACTCTTGTCCTTCCTCTCGTTCATCTCCCCAACACCCCTACGACGTCGATCCAGCGCCGCAATCTCGTCGTCGTAGACTGTCCATTCAGGAACCTGTCTCCTAGCACGATCAAGCTTGGGCTCCTTTGTCTGTGGGTTATTACACAGGTCGATGGTACGCGCTTGGGCCTGACTCTCGTCGCTACACCATGTCTCGCACCAGAGCCACTCCTGCGGAAGGCTGTGGATGGGAATGGTAAACTGCATGTTGTTCGGAAGGTCTTGATCCAGATTGGACAAGCTGTTGGGGTCGGCCGACAGCGTATGGTATTGTTGTCGAAGTCGGTCTCCCGCTGCCAGTTGGCGGAAGCGGTTCAGGTCGACAACGTAAAGCGCCGAGATGTGGTATGGCAGTCCGCGAAGGTAGTTTGCCCAGTAGCCTTGCTTCCAGAACCTGAAGCCTTCCATCTCGGTACGCGAGTCGCACATCGGCGTGAAACCGTATGGCGCACCCTCAAGGTCATGGTTCACTAGGTCTATCATATCAGTGCGGACAATTTGGTCCGCATCAACAAATATGACCTTGTCAAGTGAAAGAGGAAATAGTACATCCAGGAATAGAATCTTGTATCCCCAAATCTCACGTTGCTTCTCTTTTTGATGACGAAGCCAGTGAGGCCACTTGTACGTGACCATCTCGTACTTGAATCCATATTCAGCTGCCATGTGCGGGATGAATTCCTTGAACGAAGGCGAAAGAAATTGCTCGATGAACCAAAATTTGACCGTGTGCTTTGTATTTCGCATGACCGACACCATCATGATGTTGAGCATGCGCTCGTACAAGTGACCACTGGCGACACTGAAGATGTTGATCTCAGCGTGTTCTTGAGCCGAGATCTCCTTAGGCGATTTGGTTCCCCCGAGAAGACTTTCGGCGAATCTGAGGCCCTTTGCAACGATGCCAATGTCTTCACCGTCTGTTGATTCCAAAACATCAACCTCTTCCATCCCTTGTTTCCGGTTAAGGCGTGGATACAGTGTTGTTCCTTTGAAGTCCATGAGTGCAATGTCAGTACCCTCATCTCCAGGAACAGCAGCATAACCTTGAGCGCCGACGCTCTCGATATCAAAGATCTTGGAGCTACGGCCCTCCTTGAGTCGTATGTTGTAGAATCCAGGGTTAGCCTTGAACTGGAAGTAACCCAGATTAGCCATGACAATGGTATCTGTCACTAGAGGATCC
Source organism: Fusarium buharicum (assembly GCA_014822075.1). Classification (NCBI taxonomy): domain Eukaryota; kingdom Fungi; phylum Ascomycota; class Sordariomycetes; order Hypocreales; family Nectriaceae; genus Fusarium; species Fusarium buharicum. The sequence goes on from JAATHB010000041.1 coordinate 44,256, forward strand.
TTTTCGGTTGCCAGGGCCAATTGTGCACCCCTCGGCGCACCCCGCTTGCCATCTCTAGAGTGACCTTCAATAAGAATGTTCTCTAGCTCATAGGTTACATCAATGTCTGCCTTGACAGAGCTGAGCTTGATATTGTCCAGATCTTGGACAGAATCCTTAGCAGCTACCAGCCAGGCAGGAGGGACATCCATGCCTGCTGTCAATAGAGCTTCTGAGGGAAGGCCTTTGAAGACAGCTCTAGGGCTCTGGACGTGCCCTGACTCATCGAAAGACGGCTTAGAGTCAAGCACATAGCGGAAGAATCGTTTGATTGGGAGCTCTCCTACCACCTCTTTCGGATTTATGAAAAGCTTCAGGTACACGCCATCAAGCTCCGACAAGACCTTGAGGATTGGTGCCCATCTTTGGCCCTGTTCACTGGTAGGGTTCAATAGACCGGCGATATGAATGCTAGCGGTTTCTGGGTTTCCAACCTCAACAGCACTATGTGTGGAGTTCCAAGTGCGGTAAAGTGTGCTTCGAATTGAGGGAGCCGACTCAAAGATCCCTTCAGGGAGGTCAGAAATGGTAGACAGTGCAGTGATGGAGGTGAGCTTTGCGGCAGCAACAGGGTCAGAAAGTTTGTCGGTGAAACCGAGGTCCTCAATCGCAGCATAAACAGGAAGAATTCTGTTGCGCTGCTCAAATTCCAAGAGCTGCCGCAAGTCATCCTCCTTGAAAAAAACTTCGGATGGAAGAGGACCAATGACTCGACCATTAAGGAGCAGTCCTTTTGTTCCTGGTAGAAGCTTTGAAGTAGACAGGAAGTTGGCCAGCGCAGTACCGAAACCATCGTCTCCAGAAGTCCATGATGCCTCAAGGATAGCCTTTAATTCGTCCTTGGTCTTGATCTCAGCAAGTTTACCCTCGTTGAGTTTGAACGCGCCATTAATGGCATGGGCATCTGTCGGCGATGCAGGGTTATGGATAAGATCAAATCGAATGCCTGGATTGTTGCGCTTGAAATCAAGGGCGGCAATAAGAAGATCCTGCCCGTCACTCGTGTTGAGATCCGCGATCACAGTTAGCACGGCCCAGCTTTCTTTGGTACTTTCAGAGTTGGAGTTAAGGACTGCGATTCCGCTGAATACGTCTGCGTGGTCTTTATAAAGCTTGTTGACATCGAGAATGCGGAGGGCTTTGTCGTCGTCGGGAAAGATGTATGTGTTCCTCTTAGAGAGGGCATTCTTGAGAAACAGGCCCGAAACATGTGTTTCCTCATCGATCTCTCCAAAATACACAGCCTTTTGAATGGCTTGTTGATCCTCAGTCAACCGCTGGCCCATTGTTTGCACCCAGTTCTTTTCGCGTGGAATGGCTAGGCCATTGACGAAGATAGAACGCACAGCGGCGTCTGCATTGAGTCGGCTAGCCCAAGCTTGACTCGCCTTAACTTTCTGCGCATAGGAATCAGCTCCAAGAACCTCACTCAGAGTCAGCTTGGAAGCTCCAGGTAGGAGCTCTTGTCCTTCAATAGCTTTGGCAAATGCCTTCTTATTCGCCACGTCTTCTGGACCCTCCTCACTTTCTTGCAGATAAGTAATAAGGGATCCAAATCCGTAAGTTTCCATTAAATGATAGACCACCTTAGCTTGAGCTGCTGCGGCTGGAGTGGATGCTAGCGGAACAATGCCAAAGCGCAAGGTAAGACCGCGTTGCATGAACTGAACCAACTGGCCGAATACCCTGCCGTCTTCAAGGTTGGTAAAGTCGACAGGCGCAACGATGTGGAAGAGGTTGAGAGCAACCTGCGGGAGCTGGCCAGGATAAGAGCGTTGCAGGAGCTGTAAGAGGATTAGCGACAATAATTAATTAGTGACTTCCATACATACAGCCGTCAGATCGCTTGGAAGTTTCTGGTACCGAGCATCCTTCTCAAGATCATTTAACCACATCAGGGCTTTCCCATCCTCTAACCGATCTGTCCAATCAAATCTGGGGGCTTCGTCATCGGCTTTGGAGCTGGCGATTTGCGTGTGGCCAAGTAGTGAGACAGCTTGTTGACCATTGAAACCGAGTTCGCGGACGCCATTTATGAGTTTGCGCTCACGTCGAATCATCTCAATAAGTGTAAAGGGTTCAATCTGACGCTCAATAAGCTGGACGCCGTTCATCCACAGGAAGTTGATACCGCTGGGAATACCAGCAGCGACATTCTTCTGCTGTTCTTCGGCAAAGTCCTTGGTAATCTCGTGCGTAGCGATTGATGCTGAGAACTTGGGGAAATCTTGGGTTGATTTGACTAAAGCATCAAGAGGATTCTCGCTCTTTAGAATGAAAGAGGCAGTCTTCAAGCCCAGAGGCGCCAACTCGGAAGTTGAAAGAGGCTTCAAATCAGTGACCTCCTCATTCGTATCGAGGTCGACACCAGCTGCGGTAGACTTTTGCTGGCCATCCTGGCTGGCTTCACGGTCGTCGATGACGATGTAATCGGTTCTCTTTAGATCCAGCTTGACACCATAACCACTGACAGACAAAGGAGCATCAGGGGCAGAGGCGCTGCGACGGTATCGTAATCGATATGAGAGGTCGCCTTGCTTTGCAGCCTTTGAAAGAGCATCGTGGAATGGCCCAAAAGAGGCAGACGTAGGGTCTGCGTAAAGAACTGCATCTTTTCCGAGACCAAGAACTCGATCGAATGGCAGTACGTTCACCTGCCTAATCTCATATTAGGACTTTAATATTGACAAATCAAACAGACATCGGACTTACTTAGCAGACAAGTCGCCCTCTACCGCCGTATCAAGGCTAGATGAGCAATATCTCTTACTATCAACCAAAGCCCAGCTTTGACAGTCATCTTCATCATGTACTTTGACCTCGGGATCGACGGCTGTAGTATAGTATTGATAGTGTGCTTCGATTCGCGGCGCCGCAGTACGTAGTGAAAGGGAGAGTTTAAAGGTTGACAAAGCGTCTGGCGTGGTTATATGATTTTCCTGCTGCAGAACCTCAAGAAATCGATTGTAAAGCTCCGCGTCTGAGCTAGCTGAGGCAAAGTGACCGCCGGCGATCTTGTCGAGGAGCGGAAAGTAGGCGGTTGAATTTTCTCCAGCAGCAGTTTCACTGTATTGTGTTAGAGGCAGTTTCAGTATGATAAGAGTGGTAGTATAAGCTTACAGAAGCTCAAGTAGATATGGTCCACGAGGAAACGCGGCGTTCATACCTACGTTGACGGATGGTGAGGCTGATGCAGCTGTAGCGGCCACCATGACCACGGCTAGATGCCATGGCAATCGATAGATGCACGGCATAGCGAATACCTATGGGAGTAGGTACATGTAGTCGTCTTGTGCAGTATTCTATGCCGAGTCTAGAGCATTGATGCGTACGATGGAGGGGGCAAAGGACAGCTTTCGAGAGCTTTGACAATGGCGGACAAAGTGCGATTGTGCGTTGATGATGCAATTACCAAGTTAAAGCTTTGAGACGAACAAAACGGGTCTCGTCACCATGTGGCAGGCTCTCAACTGCCACGCATCGACAATGTTGAATATCACAAAGAGAGCTGACCTTTCTAAGCCCCAGATCTGAACAGCGTCACTACTAAGAACAGAGCTGCCTCAATTAGGTTTAGCACTAAAGCAGCGCCGACAGTCAGGAGCACCCGTCAACTTCTTCCCTTTACGTGGCAGAAACGGCACCCCCCTGCATTTCAGCCACATTCAGGGAGCAGGTCCCCGATTTTTCTACACTTTGGAGCCTGTCCACTCCGCCGGGGGAACAATGTTGCGGTGGCTTGTTAAGTTACCCCCAGTATGATAGCCCACAATTGAGCATCGTGTTCAATTGCCTTACCCAAGCCTAGGAGTTCGCTTCGTTGGCCAGCATCTTGCTACGTCTTCCTCTTCCTTTCACACTCCGTATACTTCGCCTTACCTGTGCTGTGCTGGTCAGCTCACCTACGAATCTTGCGATCCAGCAATAAGCAGGCCAAATTGCTGCTTCCACCGAACGCTTCTTGGGCGCCTTGTATTGTTCCACCCCTTAATGCTTGAAGCTGCGGCTTCACCTCCCCGCCAAGATGCAGTCCTCTCCAGGAATGTTGACCAAGGTATGAGAGCGCCATGATGGCTCTTGTTTGAATACCACTGACATACTCTTTGCGCAGTTCGAGTCCAAATCCTCGAGAGCCAAGGGCATTGCCTTTCACCCGAAGAGGTTGGTTGTCCGACGTCGCTGAACCGCATCGCAAGCTCCAAAGCTGACAACTCACCATCAGACCATGGATTCTTGTGTCGCTACACTCTTCTACCATCCAGCTTTGGGATTATCGAATGGGAACTTTGATTGACCGTTTCGAGGAGCACGATGGTCCCGTCCGAGGTGTGGACTTTCACAAGACACAACCACTTTTTGTCTCCGGCGGTGACGACTATAAGATCAAGGTCTGGTCTTACCAGACCAGACGTTGTCTCTTTACTCTCAATGGCCATCTTGATTACGTCCGAACCGTCTTTTTCCATCATGAGCTTCCCTGGATTCTGTCAGCTTCGGATGACCAGACCATTCGGATATGGAACTGGCAGAACCGCTCGCTGAGTATGTCGGGATGGCTGCCTTAATTTCACCGCTTATAATGCTGACCTGTTTATAGTTTGCACCATGACTGGTCATAACCACTACGCCATGTGCGCCCAGTTCCACCCCAAGGAAGATCTCGTCGTCTCTGCCTCACTCGATCAATCTGTTCGCGTCTGGGATATCTCCGGCCTCCGAAAGAAGCATTCCGCGCCTACCTCGATGTCCTTCGAAGACCAGATGGCGCGCGCCAACCAGAACCAGACCGACATGTTTGGTAACACCGATGCAGTTGTCAAGTTCGTACTTGAAGGCCATGACCGCGGCGTTAACTGGGTCGCTTTCCATCCCACTATGCCCCTCATTGTTAGCGCTGGTGATGACCGCCTTGTTAAGCTGTGGCGTATGAGCGAGACCAAGGCTTGGGAAGTTGATACATGCCGAGGACACTTCCAGAATGCCTCGGGATGTTTATTCCATCCTCACCAAGACCTGATCCTGTCTGCCGGAGAGGATAAGACCATTCGCGTGTGGGATTTAAACAAGCGAACCGCAGTCCAGTCATTTAAGCGAGAGAACGACCGCTTCTGGGTTATTGCTGCGCACCCCGAGATCAACCTGTTTGCTGCTGGTCACGACAATGGTGTTATGGTCTTCAAGTTGGAGCGAGAACGCCCTGCTTCTGCTGTCCATCAGAATCTCCTCTTCTATGTTACTAAGGAGAAGCATGTCAGGTCTTATGACTTCCAAAAGAACATTGAGAGTCCAACACTTCTATCGCTCAAGAAACTTGGCAGCGCCTGGGTTGCGCCTCGAACTTTGTCCTTCAACCCTGCGGAACGATCGATCTTGGTCACCTCTCCCGCTGATGGAGGATCTTATGAACTGGTTAACCTTCCCAAAGATGGCTCTGGTGCTATCGAGCCTGCTGAATCCAAGCGCGGTGCTGGAAGCTCTGCCATCTTTGTTGCTCGTAATAGATTTGCCGTTCTCAACTCCGCCAATCAGACTATCGACATCAAGGATCTGTCCAATAACACGACCCGATCCTTCAAACCTCCTGTCGGAACCACCGACATCTACTTTGGAGGTACTGGTAACCTCCTGATTATCGCTCCTACTGCCGTTCACCTTTACGACATTCAGCAGAAGAAGAGCACTGCCGAGCTTGCTGTCCCGGGTGTTAAATATGTTGTCTGGTCTAATGATGGATTATACGCCGCTCTCCTCAGCAAACATAATGTCACCATCGTGTCAAAGACCCTTGAGCAGGTCAGCACTTTACATGAGACGATTCGTATCAAGAGCGCTACATGGGATGATGCTGGTGTTCTTCTCTACTCCACTCTTAACCATGTCAAGTACACTCTGCTTAACGGCGATAATGGTATCGTCCGAACCCTCGACCAAACCGTCTACTTGGTCAAGGTCAAAGGCCGCAATGTCTACTGCCTGGACAGAGCTGCTAAGCCTCGCATCCTACAGATCGACCCCACGGAGTACCGATTCAAGCTGGCTCTCGTCAAGCGCAATTACGAGGAAATGCTTCACATCATCCGAAATTCCAGTCTTGTCGGTCAATCCATTATCTCGTATCTTCAGAAGAAGGGTTACCCTGAAATTGCTCTGCAATTCGTTCAGGACCCAACTACGCGGTTTGATCTTGCTGTGGAGTGTGGCAACCTCGATGTAGCTGTTGAGATGGCTAAAGAACTTGACAAGCCCAAGTTCTGGACCCGCTTGGGCACTGAAGCTTTGGCACATGGCAACCACCAGGTTGTTGAGATGTGCTACCAAAAGCTGAAGCAGTTCGACAAGTTGTCCTTCCTATATCTTGCCACTGGTGATCGCTCAAAGCTTGCTCGTATGGCCAAGATTGCTGAGCACCGTGGTGACTTTACATCGCGGTTCCAGAACGCCGTTTATCTTGGAGAGGTTGAGGATCGTATCCAGATGTTCAAGGAAATTGATCTTTGTAAGTGTTGTATAACATCGTTCTTTGCGACCAACTAACCTAGGTTTAGACCCCCTCGCCTATATGACGGCCAAGTCCCATGGTCTTGAGGATGAGTGCCAATCTATCTTGGAGGCCACTGGCTTGACTGAGGATGACCTTACCCTGCCAACTCTGGGTGCCCCCTTATCCACTGCCCAGCCCATTGTACCAACCTATAAGGCTTCTTGGCCTACCAAGGCTACCTCACAATCCTTCTTCGAGAAGGCCCTGCTCGGCCAGGTCGAAGGCCTGTCCCTGGAGGATGAGCCGGCTGCCACTAACACAGGCTTTGAGGATGCCATGGAAGTCGACTCGACTGCCAAGCGTAACGGTGCCCTTATTGACGACGACGATGAAGATGCTGCTGGTTGGGACATGGGAGACGATGATGTTCCCGAGGTTGACAGCGATTTTGTCAACGTTGAGAGTGTCGATGCGGGCGGTGCCGCTAGCAGTGAGGCTGACCTTTGGGCGCGAAATTCGCCCTTGGCAGTCGACCACATTGCTGGTGGTTCTTTTGAGACCGCTATGCAACTCCTTAACCGACAGGTTGGTGCTGTCGACTTTGCACCGCTCAAGCCACGATTCCTCGAGGTGTATTCGGCCTCTAGGACTTTCCTCCCCGCTTCTGTGGGCCTGCCACCTCTGGTGAACTATGTTCGCCGGACTCTGGATGAGACTGATCCTAGAAAGGTGTTGCCTATCATCCCCAGGGACCTGGAGCACCTTGCTTCCAATGATCTGCAGGCTGGTTATGACACAATGAAGGCCAACAAGCTTGAGGCTGGTCTTGGCATTTTCAAGGGCATCCTGCACTCTATCCTCGTCAACGCTGTGTCGAGCGAGGATGAGGTCACCGAGGCGAAGAAACTTATCACTTCGGCTAGCGAGTATACCGTTGCTATGAGCATTGAGCTTTCAAGAAGGCAACTAGGCTCCCCTGATGTCGTGGCCAAGGACTCTGAGAAGCTCCAGAGGAGCCTAGAGCTGTCGGCCTACTTTACCATTCCTAAGATTGAGGTGCCTCACCGACAACTTGCATTGCTGAGCGCTATGCAGCTCGCCATACGCAACAAGAACTACAATTCGGCTCTCAGCTTTGCCAACCGCATTATTGCCAACGGGGGAGCCACCAAGATTGTAGAAAACGTAAGTGATGCTGATCTGGAGTACTGCCCTGCTCTGATTGCTAACCCATTTAATGCAGGCCAAGAAGACTAAGGCTCAATGCGAGCGCAACCCCAACGATGCTGTTGAGATTGAGTTTGACCAGTTCGCCGAGTTTGATATATGCGCGGCCAGCCACACCCCCATCTACAGCGGTACTGCGTATGAGGAGTGTGCCTTTGATGGCTCCAAGTACCACAACAAGTACAAGGGCACTGTGTGCCGAGTGTGCGAAGTATGTGAGATTGGCAAGCACGGAAGTGGCCTGAAGCTATTCGCTTAAGCCGACAGAACATAAGGTAGTGAAAGGAGATTTAATGACGGAAGCGCAAAGTTGGGGTAAGGAGTTTCGAGCCAACGATGCACAAAAAGAGCCAGACGGACGAGGTGGAAGGTCTAGAGCTTCAAAAAGGTTGGACTTGGACGATTGGTTGATAGAACGATGGCAAAGGAGTCACGTCTTTGTAGTTGCAACTTAGCCTGATTATATGCGAGACGCACAAGATCACGGAATCATGTTCAAAAAGTCGTGCCTAACACTTGCTTAAGAGGTCGCCAGAGGGGGGCTCTTTAAATTGAATTAGTCGTACAACAATCGTTTCTTCCCTCTCTAACTGTCTATGTTTGTCTTCTTGTCCTTTTCTTCTCCAAGCTCCCGGTATAACGCATCCCAATTACACAATCGTCTCGAGCTCGCGAGCATATCCTAGAGCGTTCTCTATCACCATCTGGCTCATCTCCTTGTTCTGGTCGCCATCCTCGCCTTCAGCGGCATCGGGGAAGTAGATGTGGCCATCGCGAACCACCCAGCCGCGATGGTGAGCAAAAGAGATGACGTCGCCCTCGGAGTCAAGGAAGAGAAGAGACTTTGTGGAGCTGATAGGAAGGCTAGGGTATGCGCGCTCGCTGCTGGAAGCAATCTCTGAACGGATTTGGTTCTTAAGAATCTGCAATTAGGTCAATATTGGTTGGTTATTAGAAGGAATTTAGCAAAAATAAGGGCTTACCTCTGAGAAAACGCTGTACTCGTCGCAAGGCACCTCACTGCTCTTCATGGCCTTCCACACTCGGTCATAAGATCCCTCCATCAACCATCTCTCAAGACGAATAGGATAGCCTAGGTATCGATCACTCTCAACATCACCGCCGCCACCCTCCCGGTTCTCCAAGCTCTCAAGCTCAGTGTGGAACTCAGCGTAGCGACCCTGCGTCAGCAACAGTAGCAAGCTCAGACCGGTGACCTTGTTGCGCTCGGGCAGGTTGGGAGCAAGGACGGAGGCGGGCAGCTCATAGAATGGCTGGAGCTGCTGGACGTAGCGGGTGAAGGCTTCGGGGTTGCGGGCGCGAATGGCAAAGAGGGCGCCCTGCTCGTAAGTCTCGCGG
>JAATHB010000043.1:0-58672 GCA_014822075.1 Fusarium buharicum
AGGTAGAGTAACACGGAAGTGCCCCCGTCCCTTGGTTATGTCTCAAGTACCTGTGACCGATTATTGGTTTGAGGGAAATTACAGCGCGTCTCTTGACAGCTTCAGGCAGTCTGGCCGAGCCAGGGCCTGTCAGTCACTGGCTGCTGAAACCTGGGTCTGGCCTGGGGCCTTGACTTTCTGTCAGACCCTCTATTCGGGCCCTTGCACATAATAGCAGGAAGCGCTTCTCAACAAGTTCTTTGTACTGCTGCGCAGACAAGGCAGAGTTTTGATACTCTCTAGGGTTTCACCGGGGATCGACGACCCTGGTCTGGTCTCCCTTCCTTTCTGGATGCAACACTTGGACGGGAAACTGAAAACTCTGCATTGTTCCCGCAGAAGCGAGCTGAAAGATGAAATCATTGCGCAGCCCACCTTGTCTTGACTCTTAATTGAGGGAATTAAAAGAAGAAAAGGCTCTTAAAAAGAATCAACAAGTCAGCTTCTAGAGTGGCGCTCCTTGCCGCTACTCATGCAAAAGGCTATGAGATGGCATTATCCAATTGGTCGCCCGAACAGTTCTGTGTCCAATGTGATCAAGTCAGTGACCCTCATTTCACTTCGTGACTCGCTGGTCGTGCATTTCATAAGAAGGCGAAAAAAAGTAAAATTTGCATAATTTCCCTCACCGTTGTCGATTGGCCACTTCTCGCAAGGTACCAGGCACAGCACACCCGCTCACTCGGAAGCCGGTTCCTGCATCGCTTGTGCCTGGCGCCATACCTTAATTGGTCGCCTAACGCCGTTGCAACCAAGACAACGCGCCGAGGAACGAAAAAAAAAAGCCTTGAAAAAAGGTCGATCATTGTTGGTGTAAGAAATCATGGATGGATGCGCTACTGTAGTGAGAAAATGTTAGATGAGGGTATTTCTTTTTGGCAATTCCGTAATTGCATCCATGAGGACTATAGCTTCACTATATATGCCTCGCAAGCTGAGGATTGTTCACAAGACGTACTGTATTTATGTCTGTCGTCAATGCTTTTTTATGCTGGCTTTGGATCCAACGTCTCTAACTCCGTCAAACTGAAACTCTATCCACTGCCACAAAGCTTATCCTGGTCAACGGTCCAAGGCTCCAAACTTTTGACGGAATAATAATAATAAGCGTGTGAATAAGGCCCGGGTCGGTTACCCGCCCCAGATTCGCTTCGACAACGTGGGTGGGTGCTCGTGCCTCGTGCTACTGTATGTATGCACTCTACCGTGCATAACTCGTATTGAAGCTTTGTACCTAGGTAGATATGCATCTTCCATTAAAAGCCCATGCAACCATCACACCGCTATCTTTTGTCTAACGATACATAAATATTTTTACTTTCACCAGGCAAGTATTGACGTGGCCTTTGTTGTGCAACGTCAACACAAAGGCCTTCATCCTCTATCCTTGTCTTAGTGTATTCGCACTCTCCTCGTCATTGATGGAATTGTATGTCTCCTCAAAGCGGTCGTTTTCCGTGGCATCCTGCTAAGCCAGTCCTTGATCCTGGTTTCTAGTTCTCAGCCCTGCAACGGCGGATCTCTGTCGCTCTGACGTCAAGCCTTCTCCCTAGCAACGAAAGCCAACAACCTGCAGTGTGCCTTGGCTGTGTAAAGTCGAGGGAACAAAAATAGAAGCGCAATGAGTTGGTGGCTGCGAAGACATCAAGTGCTATTAGTGAGTGAGTTTGCCAACTCATTGACTGCCTGCCTTGGTTCTGTACCAATCAAAGGAAGCTCGACTTCTGCATGAAGCATCTCCCGTCTCTGAATACGAGGTTACCCTGCATGCCACGATGATGATGTGTTGCTTTTGGTCTGAACTATCGCAACACTTCATTCTCTCGATCCTATTGGGTATATAAACAAAATTCATGGAACGTCATGCCTGAAGGTCTACAATGTAGGTCATGGGTCATGTTGGGCTTTTTCTTGTGTCATCGAGCGTACTGTTGCCAATAACCAAGTTAAACCAACACGACTTGCTCGCTACTTAAATCTCTTCAAAAATTAAAGAAATGACCAGCAGTGCAAGTCGCCTGCTTAACTAAAAGCCACACTCTCGTAAACATGAAACTATCATTCAAGTCCTACTATCAAGTTTGAGACTGACTGTTTTCTTCGAGGTGTATAAATGGACGTTTGCTAAAGTTGATGTAAATTGGGCCTCAAAGGACGGTTTTCAACATACACCGCTTTAAACCTAGAGAATTGAAAGTTAAGAGTAAAAAGCCCTAGCAAGCACAACTTACTTTTATCTATCATCCTGTCCATATAGAACACGATATCTTGTACTTGATGTATTTGAAATGTTGATTAGGTACTAATGGATTGTATGGATCAAGGGACATGCCTAAAAAGTGGAGCTTACAAGCCCGTGACGTCGCTCAACTCCAGCCTCAAAATACTTTCATACCAAATCCATCATTTTCATCCATCCATCATCAGCAACCATGACAGACTCACCGCCCACAGAGCCTCGCGCTCGTTTAAAATCACCTGCTCCCAGAGATAGAACCGACAGAAGCAACCGCGACGACACATTCCGCGACAACCGTCGCGATCGCGAGTCACGCAGAGACTCTCCCCCACGCAGACCCCGAGAACGGTCAAGGTCGCCAGCGCGAAGACCTAGAGGCTCGGGAGGCTTCAAATGGAAGGGAGAGCGTCGCGACAACGATAGAAACCGTGACTTTCGCAGACGGTCACCGCAGCGACATCGCGACCGTGATCACGGCCGGGATCGCAACTATCGCAGAGATGACAGAGATGGTGGTCGCGGCGGCAGGGATCGAGAGCGAGATCGTGACGGAGACAGAGACCAACGAAGAGAGAGGAAGGAAAAGGAAAAGGAGAAACCAAAGGCGCCTGCTCCCCAGGCAGGAGAGGAGATGATCATCGTCAACGTCAACGACCGTCTGGGTACAAAAGCTGCAGTGCCCTGCTTGGAATCCGATACAGTGGGACAGCTGAAGATGATGGTAGCTGCGCGCATCGGTCGCGATCCTGGTCAGATTATTCTGAAGCGGCAGAGCGAGAGGCCGTTCAAGGACCATATTACGCTTGGAGACTATGGTATTTCAAACGGCGTTCAACTCGACCTTGAAATCGATACACGAGATTAATCCGGCGTGGTCTCTACTCATCTATCAAAATTTGGGACCGTATCACTGAACTGGTCCACACTACCCCTGGGGTTAGTTGAGTTTACCGCCTGGAATGTCACGCTTGGTGATGATAGCATTGAAACAGCATGCAACTCGCCGTGGAAACTAGTACACCGAATTAACACGACATGGACTTTTCACTGGCTAAGACAATCGAGTTTACTGGCTAGGAGCACACGATTGAAGAAAAGATGCATTGGCTCTAAATAATTTGGAGCGAGCCATGCTATATAATAAAGGTCTATGATGTACCAATATCCAACACCGACCTTTGAAGAATTCGCCTTGAGACCCAAAACACGCTGTTCGCCTAGTTTAACAAAAAATACAGTGAGTGTATAATCATAACAGTATTCGTCTCTGAAAGCTGGTAACAGGGCTAGTCAGTCATAAACATGTTGTTGACATCCAGCTCTTCATCATCAAATATCCTTGAGTGATAGCCAGAGTCCTTCTCAATAGCAGCCTGCTGAACGGCCGATATCTGAGCATCGGGCGTCAACTCATCAAGTCGAGTACTCGGTTGGCGGGGTGGAGGCTCCGGCACATCAACATACGTCTGAAGATTGGGGTTTAACCCGATGAGATCGATGAACCAGTTCGCATCATCAGCGTTATCAGGGCCTTCAGCGTCTTCAGGATCCGCGCTCAACCACAATGGCTCATCCAGGTTAGGCGACCGCAAAAGTCCGATTGACTCCCCGACGGTAGATGGAACCCGTGATGGACTGGATTGCAGTTGTGATTGCGAGTATGTTATACCAGATAGGGATATCGTGGTGTCTGGGTCATCGGCTGGTGTTGTTTGGTGGTGCGGCTGAGACGTATTGACAGCGTCAAGGCATGCCTGAAATACAGATCTATCTTGACCAGGTGGTTGCATGTCTGATTGTTGCCGATCCTCGCTCGAAGCAGGCTTGTTGTGTACGGCGAACTGGTTGGATGGCTGCAGGAGCTCGGGCCGTGAAAATGTATCCTGTGAGAATCGAAAGGGAGATTGACTCTGAAAGTATTGCTGTTGAGTTTGGCCCATATTTCCTAAGAAAGATTGCTGTGAAGCTTGCGACATCTGCTGAAGCTGCTGCAATAGAGGACGCCGCTGTCTAGGCGGAAGCATGTTTTGTTCTTGTAATGATGGTTGTTGTGAAAAGTCGTATTCGCCGGACCTGCCATGAGTTGCCCTATTACCGAAAGAAGCTGACGGAGCTGTTGGCGAGTAAAATGGCCGAGGGTCATTTTGGTTTCTGTTTGGCGTCATTTCTACCATCTGAGGAGGGAAAACAACAATGCCTGGTGGAGGGGGTGCATATATAGGCACAGGTACATAGCCGATAGGTTGTTGATTTGGTTGATACGTGTTCGCTTGCTGCCATAATGGAACATCTTCAGGGACTGGCTGTTGTGTATGTGATCTATCAGTTGGCTGAGAGTTGGACGTAGGTTTCTCTGTAGCTAATTGATCCTGTGCTGGGGGTTGAAAAGCAGTCGCCTGCGGAGACTTTTGTTTGCTCTGTTCGCCTAGTAATCGTGTAGAAGCCGGACGAAGACCTCGGGGAGTTTGCTTAGAGGACGTCTGACGGATCGACTGATTATTGGCTCGTTGCCTTGGATTGGAACCATGAGGTTTGGTTGATGCTGGTCGATTATTCCATCTGCCCGATGCAATGGGTTCTGGGGGTTGGCTCGGCAGTTTGGTTTCAGAGCAAAATGTAGTATACAGAATGCATACTTTCTTTGCCTTGGGCTGCTCTGTGTTGTAGGCACATAAAGGTCCAGCCAAATGAGCTTGCATATCCGTCTTGTCGAACTTGCACCAGCAACGCAAGCAAAGAGCAACACCACGGTGTGTAGCGTCCTTAAAATCTCCATCTCTCCATTTATGCAAGGAGTCGCATTTTGAACAGTTTCCCTTTTCTTTGACGAATGGATCATACCTTTGACATCTTGTCAAGTACCTGCGAGAGTCATTTTTTGGGTCTCTTCCACGAATAAGACCATGGTGGTCGATGACGTGCGAGATGATGTGGGATATTTCAGTTTTGCGGCCGTAGCATGCATGCCTGTCATCAGACGAGAAACGCTCGGGGGCAAACAGCCAAAAGAAGCAGATGTGACAAGCATGTTCAAAATCCGCCTGCGAAACTGGCCTGCGTACAGAACTATCCCTTTGTGTACTTGATAGGCCGGGGCCATCAGGAGTGAGCGGTGATAGATCGTTTCGGCTTCGTCGTTGGACTTCAGGCGACGTCTCGAGATTGAGATCTATGACTGGTTGAGATGGCCTAGAAGAACCGGAGGACACTGGTGACGTACGACGCACAGAGTGACTCTTATGGTCGGACCTATATCGCTTTGGCAATGGGTGTTTGCTTGCGGTGTCATCTTCCATTGAACGACTGTTCTGGCGTCTGGGAAGCTTCTTCTGATTCAAAGAAGCTTCCGTGGCTGCCCGAAGCCAGGACGTCTGCTGCTGCGGTGCAAACGATTCCTTGTGGATGCCTCGTGTTTGAGGTTCGAATGGTGTAGTTGGAATGGCTGACCAGCCTTGAGAGGTCAATGTGTCTGGGGGTCTTCCTTCATCGTGATTGCCATTATCTCGGGACCTTCTCTTACGATCGGATGTAGTCGAAGATGATTCGAATGAGGGCAATGTAGCTCTAGGTTTCTGCAAACGTTGACCGGCTGGAAATACAGCGTTAGATGTGGGAAGGTTTTGTGTATATGGAGCCGGGGTGGCTGAAGACACGGCAGTCTGAACAGACGGCGGTTTGCTTTGGCTTCCGAATGCATCGTCGACACGGTCTAAAACGCTGTTGTTGGCAAGTTTACGCAGGTGCAGCGGCTGGGAGTTGATGATAGTATCTTGTGATGGTCGATAGCTGGGCTGTTGCTGGAGCCATTGTTGAACCGAGATGTTCGTTCCGCGAAGCTGGTCACGCTCCTGTTCCTCCAAATCCCAGGAACTAGGATCACCCTGGTTCCATCGCTGATAGTCGAGGATAATGCTGTTAGGGGTGCTATTCTCTCCATTCAAGCCTGTGTTTGACAATCCGTCCATGATGAGCCTGGCTCAGGGCCAAGGCCTTCCAATGACGTTATGGCTTATGGGAGAGCCTAAATGACACCCCAGGCTGGGGAGAGGTGAGGATGATCGCTGTACTTGTTGAAGAGCTTGAATTTGAAGATAATGGCAAAACCTGGGGAGATCTTTGAAGCAAACAAGTAAGGAATTCAGGAAAAGAAATGAGGCGCAGTAGGGAAGGTTAAGAGAAGGGATTGCGTGTTGGTATCACATCGTGGATGTAGTTTTGTACCAAGTAAGGCTACGATATGACCATCATGATTGGTGGTGGAAGCTGAAAAAGGCGTCCTTTCAAGCTACCCATGTTCATTTTCAACCCCCCAGCAAGACAATGCCCTGGTATTTTACGTGGAAGAAACCATATTGATTCAATGGTTAAGATCCACCAGTGCAGAAGTGCTGTTGAAGGTTGAAATAAAGTTGAGGCCGAAGATGAACGTCAACGAGAGAGGATATGGAGGTTGAAAATGGCTGGGTTTCGGTAAAGAAGATGACGCCAGAATTGGTTGCAGTGAGTGGTTCGCCCACTTACAGATCAGAACAGATCCGATTGGCGACAGGAGTCCAGGGTATCACGGGCAGATCTGAGGCTTGGCTCGCCTCTCTACTATTCCCTCACTTTACTTCCAAGGTTTTACACGTAAGCGACTTTGACTTACGACAAGTACCTGTACGATATACATGTTGACGAGCAGGTAGATTTTACTCCCACCTGTTTGCTCTTGGCGATGCTCATTAAAGATCCCTAGATGCGCTACAATTTAGCGTGGGGTCAACAAAGATTTATGTACCTAGGTAAGTTAGTGAAGGTTCTTTTAGATAACTAACTTGCACCAAAAACAAATGCATTAAATCCTGGTTGCACCTCGAATACGTCTTAAGTGGTTGGTTAAAGATTAAAAAGAACCTTAAAATACATCTAATATTATAGCACCTACCTAGAATTAGGACTGGACAGATGAAGTCGATGTGATACCTTATTATTAAGGCAAGTGACGTCTAGCAATCAATTAACCATGTAGCAAAAAAAACGTTTTATTCACAGCTGGAATAAAATAAGGAGTTCCTGGAAGAAAGAAACAGAAGAAGATGCCAGGCTTATAGCAGAGTGAACGTGTAACGAAGTAATTTAATTCGTTATGCCCCCGTTGCTACACAACTGAGCTTCTTTAACATATACTCAAATTTAGAAAAAGGGCAGGCATCGCTGTGTCTTGTAGCTAGTTGTTGTGACTGGGCAACGCTTTTCTCTCAGTGCGATCTAGACCACATAGTTACAGGGCCAGTTGCTGGAGAAATCATTTCTGACTTGTTATTATAAGACATGTTGCGTTCGGTAATATGTAATGCAGTAGGCTCTGCTGTTAAGACAAGCGGGGATTACTTTTTAAGTTTTAGCTGAGTGGTATGTAACTATTTTAAATCTTACCTTATGCGAGTAGCTTTTACCTACCCTAGGTAGATAATAGAAAAGCAGAATTTTTCATTAAGTTAAGAAACCCTCCTTAACAATAAAGCTTTAAGACCCAGTTAGTTAATAAGGAACAATAGTTGTAAAGAAAGAAGAGCTCAGTAGTGTGCATTCGGTATTGCTAGTAGCCAAATCCCCACAACATGGCTCAGAAGCATGGCATACAAAAAAAGCAATAAGGCGCAGTGGCAGAGTGGTCTAATGCGATAGACTAGAAATCTATTCTCTTCGGAGGCGTCTGTTCGAATCAGGCCTGCGTCGCTCAACTTTTTGCTCTCTCCAAGTGATATAAATCATACGATCGGGATCTAACAGGTTAATCTTTTGCCCCTGCATACTAGGTAGTGTCCAGGAACGCATAATCTAGTAGTCACTTTAGGCAATTTGTATATGTAGGTTCACGCTAGAAAAAAATAAACTTACACCATTCTCACTCGCATGGCACTATATCTAGGAATCAGATGTCACTTGAATGACTCAGTTGAGGTTTGGGAAAAACTAATGCTTCTTACTAATTGCCGCTCATGATATATTTAATTATAATAAGACTCTAATTGTATATTAAACTCTTGTTTTCGTGTACTGGGAGGGTATTCTGTCTTTCACAGAGAACTAAAAAACAGATTCGACTTTATACTTCGCGGTAACTCACTTATTCATCAATCATCAAGTTTAAACAAACCTTGCAATACATATTTAAAGCATGTCAGCTTCCTCCAGCGCGGGCTGACTTCATCAAATCATTAACTTCTATTTGACACCAAATATATATGAGTAAAGGTAGACTGGCATCAGAGGGTGTAGCTCTTAACAACAAATAAGGCAAATAAAGTTGAACTATCGAGCGGCTATCGAGCGGCTATCGAGCGGGTGCACTGAAGCTCCCTTTGAGGCGTCAAGTTTCAACCAAGAGACAATCTACATATACCCGAGCTTTTGCGTTGTGCTGGTGTTGGCCTGAGCTTTATACTCATCAAGGGCTTGCTCTGGAGAACTTGGCACCGGTCGAGACTCTTGAGGCTCCCGTGAGCCTGGCGTGCGGTACGACAGGCTTGTATGAATTAAAAACGATGGAAAGTGTATTGACATGCTCGGCCTGAAGAGACTTTGCAAGTTGGTACTAGCAGTATCTACTAAGTAAGCACTGTTAGATTGATTTGTAATAAGGCAGTTGCCACATGGTAAGAATGCAATTGTTAACGGGGAAAACCACTCGTCTCCAAGATTAATACAATGGATCTAGGTAAGGCAAGATTCTTCGCCGAGACATGGACAAGAGCACCATGTCCATTGTGGTAACCGAGACAACTCCGTGTGTCTGCTGAAAGCCCAGGTAAGAGACAGTGCTAAAACAGAAATGTCTTTCAAGAGCACCAGATGAAAGTGGTTAACTGGACGATCACGTTCCTCTCACCAACTTTCACTTTTGACAGATGTGCGATCGGCAACCTCCAACGTCATGAATCAAGGCAGTTCCCAGATAGAAGCCATCGCGTGATCGGGGAATCGCATAATCATAGAAATCGCGCCTGGACCAACGTCTGATGTCAACAATCGAAGAAGAGGAATCTGTTAGACAACCCTGTAATAGTAAGTGTCGTGATATAGTTTCCAAAGCCGTACCTCGTTTAGGCTTGACCAATCGCTTGCGCCAAAGCTATCAATAAAGGCAGCCTCTATCAAATGAGAACAAGGCATGGGATCGAAAAAGGATTACAAAAGGCCGCAACTGGTTAGATTGACAGGGCTTGGCATTCAGGCCCAAAGCAAACTCTAAATGAAGATATAGTAACTCTAAAAACGTCAATTGAGTGGAAGTCCCTGTAGTCCAGATCACGAATAAGCAGAATAAGCGCACGCGGTGCCTGGGCTTTGTTAGCCTTCTCCACACGATCTTGCTCGGCTACGGGTGACAATGCGTGGCGCGCTGTGGCTTGCACGCTTTCACCCAAGACAAACGCAAGTTCATGATCCACTCGTTGCGATCTCCGTCCAGATCGGTACGGCGCGTTCCAGTCAGCATCTCTATATCGGCTAGATCGAGGTGGTGTAAGACATGGCCCAATCAAGAGCTGGCGCATGCAGGTCCCTCCAGGGCGACATTCTTCGGACCTGACGACCCGCACAATAAAGCAGTCAACGATCGCCACAAAGCTCTAAGGAACAGCATAGACGGCTAGTTCAATGACGACATTCCTCGATCGTCCAGAACATCCAGTGAATACTCAGAGGGAATGCGGACTTGTGGGCGAGAACAGCCTACCGTGGAGACAGGCACTTGTGAACCATGGCAACTCTAAAGGCGACGAAAACAGACAGCCCAGGCTGATGGGAAGATGAAGCCACACGATATAGCCTTCCCGGCTGCTTGTGCCTGGCTGCCAGTCTGTTATAAACGATGAAGGCGCCTCGGGAATGAAGTTGGAAAGTCTCACACGGATCTACTCCAACCTCAACTAACCTTTTGGCTGCGTCTCTGTCGACAACTTACACCATGTGGTTGTCACGGGGGCTGCTAGCCTCTACATTCATTCTCGCCGCAAAGGCCCAAGATGATGTTGAAGATGCAGCAACGCGAATTGCAGCTGGATTTGCGCAGACTCTTATCCAGCACGCAGTGAGCACTTTGAACGGAGATGCTGGAAACGCTGGAAACGCTGGAAACGATGGAAACGCTGGTCAAGCCTTTGATGCTACCCTTCTCGACAAGGGTCAAACTGAGATAAATAGTGGTGCAAACGACTTTCCCGTCACTCAGCAGCCTCAAGGCCAAGCGACAATCGCTACATACACGCACCAGGGAACTCTTTTCCCTGTAACACTGCTCCCACACCCAACCATCACGATCCCACCGACCAGCGACGACCCCTACCAAAGGATTATCCAAGCCTACACTGGAGGCCCTGATGCTTCCACGATTCAGGAAATCACAATTGCTGAACCAAGCGGAACTGTGCCCGGTACAATCATTGTCGACGTTCCTGCTTCGGCTTATTCAGGCTTCTCATCAGGCCAATCAGGCGCCTTAACTATCCCCCCTTCAGGTGACAACCCAACGGCGACAGTCATCGAGGCGCTTCCTAGTGGTGTTGCCCTCACTGGGGAAGCCACAAGGACAATTCCTGCTGCAGGAAATGCACCTGCAACAGTCGTTATCCAAACGCCATGGGCGGACGTGCCGCCAAGCACAGCCGGTGCAGGTGGTGGAGGCGACTCGTCCAACGTCATGGTTATCCAGACTTACACCGGAACCGAGTATATCACACGAGCAGTGGTTTCTACCATTGTTGGCGTCGGAGGTGAACAGGGTACTGTCGTCTTTCAGGTTCCTCAGGGTAACCAGGGCGCTGTTACTATCCCTCCTAGTGGAACTAGCCGGTTCACGACCATCGTCAGACAGTATGATGGACCTACGCCGATCTCAACACCTGTCACCATCCTGATTCCTTCTTCAGCAGGCCAGGATGGAACCATTGTCATCGAGACACCTGGTCCTAAGAGCACGTCTGGTAGCGGTGAAAACCAGCCCAACAATCTGCCCGACAACGAGCCCGTCGTTATTCCTCCCAACGGCGTTAGTCCGTATACTACGATTCTAAGACCTCACCCTGGTTCCGATCAGATTACGGAGCCTGTTACCTACACTATCCCGCCGGCCGGTACTGGAGCTGGAACAGTCATCATCGAGACGCCAGCCGTGCGTGTTGGACAACCGGGGATTACTCTTCCTTCTGATCCTGATAGCGGGTACATTACTGTTGTTAGGGGACCTACTGGCACTAATGTGCTCACAACTCCTACAACTATCACAATCCCTCCTAGCGGTGGTCGACCGGGAACCATTGTCATCGAGACTCCTGCGACCCAGCCTGGAGACACCGAGATTACAATCCCAGCCGGGCAAGATGGTTCCTTCGTGACCATTATTCGAGGACCTACCGGAACGAATGCTGTCAATGTGCCTACTACCATCACCGTCACTGGAGCGCCAGGTCAACCAGGGACTGTGATCATCGAGACACCTGCGGGGTCTGGTGGCCAAGTTACTCGAGCTCCGGATGATCCATTCACTCTTCCTCCTGGCCCAGGTAGCCGATTTGTCACTATCTTCAGACCTCACAGCGGCGATCCCATCACGGCTCCTATCACGCTCACTCAGGAGGGTTCGAACGGTCAGCCAGGTACCGTCATTATTGAGACGCCTGCTCCGACCACTTCCGCCCCTGGTAGTGGGCCTATTACCATCCCCGCTGGTGGTGATAGCCCATATGTGACTATCTACAGGCCTCACACTGGTGACCCCATTGATAGACCTATCACAATCACCGTACCAGCTGCTGGCGGCCAGCCTGGTACAATCATTGTTGAGACTCCTCTCCCCACGCTCGAGAATCCAAAGCAGCAAAATGCGGCAACCTCGACTGGGCCGACTGGTGGTCAACAGATCACTATTCCTCCTAGCCCCAACAACCCGTTCGTCACGATCTACAGGCCTCACACAGGAGATCCTATCACTGTGCCTATCACCATAACGCAGCCTCCCGCGAACGGACAGCCTGGAACTATCATCATTGAGACCCCTGCTCCTCCGGCTCAAACAGTCACTGATGTCCAGACTGCACCGGGCGCAACAGTTACTGTTCCTCCGGCCAACCCTGGGGACTTGACAACAGTATATAGGCCGCATACAGGCAACCCGATCTCTGAGCCCATCACTGTCACGACAATTAGCGGCACAAACGGGCAGCCAGGGACTGTCATCATTGAGACACAAGGTCCAGTTACCATTACACCCACCCAAGCCGGTGGTACTGTCACGATTTTCACTCCTGGTGTAGACACCAGTACTACGGTGACGAAGACCATCATTCTTACGGCTTCTGGAGGCCAAGAAACCACTGCTGTCGTCATTGAGACTCCGCCGGTGAAGTTTCAACCTACCAGCCAGCCGGCTCCTCAAACAGTTACAGTTACTGGCCCAGACGGCTACGTAACAATTACTGAAGAGTACACCGGCCCTGGTACAATCACGGCGATTTTCACGAGTATCATCACGGCATCTGGTACTCGGCCAGGAACTGTGTTCATCGAGACACCACCACCAATCAAGTTTGTTCCTACATCAGCTAACCCAGGAACAACTGTCTCTGGTGTCGACAACTATGTCACTGTCTACAGACCCTTCCCTGGGCCTGGAATCATCACAGCTCCTATTACTATCACTCAAGCTACTCCCTCGGGTGGCCAACCAGGCACTATTGTCATCGAGACTCCAATCGCAGAGTCTCCTACTAGTCCGGCTGCCGAGCCCAGCACCACGCAGGGCCCTGATGGTTATGTGACCGTCTTCCTCCCATTCCCTGGGCCAGGTGTAATTACTGCGCCTATCACCAGGACTCAGCCCCCTTCAGGAGGTAATCCCGGCACTGTATTTATCACAACACCAGTACCGCTGCCTCCTACCAGTGCTCAGCAGAATGAGCCCAGCACCACACAAGGCCCTGATGGCTATGTGACTGTGTTCCTTCCATTCCCTGGACCTGGTGTGATTACTGCACCTATCACTAGGACGCAGCCACCATCTGGTGGCAACCCCGGGACTGTATTCATTACGACGCCTGCACCTCTGCCTGCTACTACTGCCCAGCAAAACGAGCCTAGCACCACACAAGGCCCTGATGGTTACGTGACAGTATTCTTTCCCTGGCCTGGTCCAGGCGAGATTACTGCTCCCATTACCAGAACTCAGCCTCCTGCAAACGGCCAACCTGGTACTGTCTTTATCACCACTCCTGTCCCTGCGTTTAGTACTCCTAAGCAGCAGAATGCGGCAACTACTCCGGTAACTACCTCGGGCACAGATGGCTATGTGACAGTTTATGTTCCTTATCCGGGACCAGGCGAGATCACTGCGCCTATTACCAGCACCCAGCCTCCTGCGAATGGCCAGCCTGGTACTGTCTTCATTACTACACCTCTCCCGCCGTTTACGTCTCCAAAGCAACAGAACGCAATTCCCACCACTAGTCAGGACGAATATGTGACAGTTTTCTTTCCTTTCCCAGGCCCCGGAGTCATTACCGCACCTATTACTCGTACCCAAGCTCCATCGGACGGTAACCCAGGAACTGTGTTCATCACGACCCCAGTTCCTGAGACTCCCACTCAGCCTCAGACTTCTGCGCTGACTACGGATGAGTACATCACGATTTACACTCCTTTCCCTGGCCCAGGTGTTATTACCACGCCTATCACCGTTACCAAGCCGCCATCTGGAGGCCAGCCCGGAACCATTCTTATCCAGACTCCTGTTCCAGTAAGCTCTACCGCTGATAGCTATGTCACGGTCTACAGACCATACCCAGGCCCTGGCACGATTACTGCGCCAATTACTTTGACCCAAGCTCCTTCCAACGGCCAGCCCGGTACCGTCTTTATCGAGACTCAAGCTTCGACAACACCAGTTGCGACAACTCAGACCTCAACCGATGCCCCGGCTCCTCCCATTACCATTCCACCTGAGCCAACTGGGTCGTATGTGACGATTTATCGACCTTACCCAGGTCCTGGACAGATTACGTCTCCAATTACATACACTCAAGCTCCTGTGTCTGGACAGCCTGGAACTGTCATTATCGAAACCCCTAACCCGGATGCGCCGAGTGCTACTCAGACAGGCCCCGTCACGGTCCCAACTGGCAATGACAACCCGTATGTCACAGTCTACCGGCCTTATCCTGGGCCTGGCAACATTGAACGACCCATTACGATCACTGCTGCTACTCCTTCAGGTGGACAGCCTGGCACGATTGTCATTGAGACGCCTACTCTTGAGGTTAACACTAAGTTTGCGCCGACTACACCAGTCACGATATCAGATAACAACAACAACTATATTACTGTATACCGGCCACACACTGGTGGCCCGATCACCGCACCTATTACTGTCACTACCATTGCACCTTCGGGAGGACAGCCTGGGACAGTGATTATTGAGACCCCGGCACCTGAGTCTCAGCCAATGACGACGGACAGCCCGCCCGTTACCATTCCCCAGGGTCAAGATGGTTATGTGACAGTTTACCGGCCTTATCCCGGCCCTGGAGTCATCACGGCACCCGTTACTGTCACAACCATTGCACCAACTAATAGTCAGCCCGGTACTGTGATTATTGAAACGCCTGCTCCCGTCAGCTCGACCTTTTCCTCTGAGGTGCAGACGAGCGCTCCTGCTGTCACAATTCCCGCTGATGACGGCGGCTACGTGACGATCTACAGGCCCTACCCAGGGCCTGGCATGATTACCGCTCCTCTCACGGTTGGAACGATTGCTCCTACATCAGGTCGACCAGGTACTATTATTATCGAGACCCCTGTTCCACAGTCACCGGCGCCAGAGACCACTCTGCCACCACCGGTAACTGTTCCTCAGGGCGATAACGGCTACATCACTATCTTCAGGCCTTACCCAGGCCCTGGAGTGATCACAGCCCCTGTCACAGTCTCGACTATTTCTCCTTCTGGCGACCAACCTGGAACTTATATTGTTGAGACACCAGTACCTCAGGCTACCTCCCCGGAGACGACCGCACCTCCAGCGGTCACTATTCCCCAGGGCGATGATGGCTACATCACGGTATTTGAACCGTATACTGGAACGGGTGTCATCACAGCACCCATCACAGTGACCACTATTGCTCCTTCTGCTGGCCAACCTGGAACCATTATCATCCAGACGCCTGTGCCGCAAGCTCCTACTTCAACAGAAGCGAGCGATGAGTCGAATGTCACCATTCCTCCTGGCCCCAACAACTCTTATGTGACAGTTTATAGGCCTCACACAGGTGCTGATGTCATTACAGCCCCAGTGACTGTTACTACCATTGAGCCCACCAACGGTCAACCTGGCACTATCATCATTGAGACTCCTGCACCTCAAACTCCCACTTCTACTGAAGTGAGCA
The DNA here is from genome assembly GCA_014822075.1 of Fusarium buharicum. Classification (NCBI taxonomy): domain Eukaryota; kingdom Fungi; phylum Ascomycota; class Sordariomycetes; order Hypocreales; family Nectriaceae; genus Fusarium; species Fusarium buharicum. The sequence continues at coordinate 15,703 of JAATHB010000043.1, forward strand.
GTGAGGTGCCTGTCACTATCCCAGCTGGACCCGACAACACCTACGTCACGGTCTACAGACCTCACACAGGCGCCGACGTTATCACCGCGCCGGTGACAGTAACTACTATTGAGCCCACTAATGGCCAACCTGGTACAATTATTATTGAGACACCTGCTCCTCAAGTCCCTACTTCTACTGAAGTGAGCAGTGAAGTGCCCGTCACCATCCCACCCAGCCCTGGTAACTCCTACGTGACGGTCTTTAGGCCTCATACGGGTACCGATGTTATCACGGCGCCAGTCACTGTGACTACCATTGAGCCCACTAATGGCCAACCCGGCACTATCATTGTTGAAACTCCTGGCCCCTCGGCACAGGATTCCAGCCCTCCTGTTACCAGTTCTACGGGCCCTGCTGTCACCTATGTCACTGAGTACCGCCCTTACACCGGGCCTGGTCAGATTGATCAAGCTATCACTGTTACGACTATCGAGCCTACCAACGGCCAGCCTGGTACCGTCATTATTGAGACGCCAGGTATCCAGACTGGCAACAAGGTTGTTATTCCTCCAGTGACTCTTGATCCTGGCCCAGGAGACGAATATGTCACTGTCTACAGGCCTCATACTGGCACCGATGTTATCACTGCGCCTGTTACAGTGACGACAATCCCGCCTTCAAATGGCCAGCCAGGAACCGTCATAATCGAGACCCCAGCGCCTGAGACTCCTGGTCAGAACCCCACTGTAACTCTTCCTCCTGGGCCTAATGAGTCTTATGTAACCGTCTTCCGCCCACACACTGGCACCAACGTGATTACTGGACCTGTTACAATCACAACTATTGCTCCCGAGAACGGCCAACCTGGTACTGTTATCATTGAAACTCCTGTTGAGTCTGAGCCCGCCTCGACTCCAGCTCCTGGATCTTCACCGACAACTGCCCCTCAGGCTACTCCTTCTTATGTCACGGTGTACCGTGCTCATACCGGTACAGACCGCATTACGGCCGATGTCACTGTTACCACCATCGAGCCTACAGGAGACCAGCCAGGAACAGTCATCATTGAGACTCCAGACCAAGATCTGCCTCCAGTGACAACATCTTCTGGGCCTTCCGCTACCTATGTGACTGTGTACAGACCCCACACAGGAACGGACAGGATTACAGAACCAGTCACTATCACGACTATTGAGCCGACCAACGGCGAGCCTGGTACAGTTATTATTGAAACTCCGGGTCAGCAAGCGCCTCCCGTGACGTCTACCCCCGTCCCCGCTTCGTACGTAACTATCACTAGGCCTTATGCTGGAGCAGACCAGATTACGGAACCGATAACTACTACCGTCCCTCCCCAAGGTGACCAACCTGGTACAGTTATCATCGAGACTCCGGGACAGCAAGCGCCTCCTGTGACCTCAAATGCAGCTGCTCCTTCATACACAACTATCACTAGGCCTTACACTGGAGCCGATCAGATCACACAGCCAGTAACTGTGACTACCATTCCTCCTCAGAACGATCAGCCCGGTACAGTCATTGTCGAGACTCAGGCCCCATTCGTGACTGTGTATCGTCAGCATACTGGACCAGATCAGATTACAGCTCCTGTTACTGTCACCACGATCACCCCTACAGGAGATCAGCCCGGTACAGTCATCATCGAGACACCTGGCGCAGCACCTCCTGTCACAACCACACCCCCTGCGCCATCATATGTCACGATCACCACTCTTTACACCGGAACAGAGATTCTCACTGAGCCGACCACCGTAACCACGATTCCTCCTCAGGGAGATCAGCCCGGCACCGTGATCGTCGAGACACAGGGTCCTTACGTGACGATAACGACCTTGTACACTGGCACTGGCGTACTTACCGGTCCAACTACAGTTACGACTATTCCACCCCAGGGCGACCAGCCTGGAACCATACTTGTTGAGACACAAGGTTCGTATGTGACAGTCACGACCTTGTACACCGGAACTGGTGTGCTTACAGGTCCGACTACCGTTACTACGATTCCTCCTCAAGGCGATCAACCTGGAACCATCATTGTCGAGACCCAAGGCTCATATGTCACAACTACCACGCTGTACACAGGAACAGACTCACTTACTGGACCAACCGCATTGACGACGATCCCTCCTCAGGGTGATCAGCCTGGTACAGTCGTCATTGCCACACCGGCTTCTTATGTCACGACCACTACTCTCTACACTGGTCCGGACGCCTTGACGGCGCCTACCACATTGACAACGATTCCTCCCCAGGGTGACCAGCCCGGCACCGTGGTTGTCGCGACACCTGCTTCCTATGTCACAACCACCAGGCCTTACAACGGTACTGACCAGATTACTGTACCGATCACGGCTACTACTGTTCCTCCTTCGGGAGATCAGCCTGGAACTGTTATTATCGAAACACAGGCTCCTTTTGTCACCATCTACCGCCCTCACAGTGGATTTGACAGAATTACTGCCCCTGTCACCGTCACAACTATTGCTCCAACAGGTGACCAGCCTGGTACGATTATAGTTGAGACTCCAGGCTCAGAGCCCCCTGTCACCACTACGCCTCCCGCTCCTTCGTACACTACAATCTATGAGGAACATACTGGTACAGGCGAGATTACAGGCGAGGTTACTGTCACAACTATTCCTCCCCAAGGCGACCAGCCCGGTACTGTTATCATCAACACCCCTGGTCCACAGCGAGGTGTGACCACAAGTCCTACTCTTGAGCCTTCCTATGTTACGGTATATCGCCCGTATACCGGTGCAGACCAGATTACGGCTCCTGTTACGGTTACGACTGTTGCCCCTCAGGGTGACCAACCCGGTACTGTGATCATTGAGACCCCAGGTTCTGAGCCTCCGGTCACGTCAACACCAGCACCCGCTCCTGAACCTTCCTACGTTACAGTCTATCGACCCTATACAGGCGCAGATCAGATTACAGCACCTGTCACCGTCACGACTATCGCTCCTCAGGACGACCAGCCAGGTACTGTTATCATTGAGACACCAGGCTCTGAGTCTCCTGTGACATCATCACCTGCTCCAGCGCCTGCTCCCGAGCCGTCTTATGTGACAGTTTATCGACCTCACACCGGTACAGACAAGATCACAGCTCCTGTTACAGTTGCAACAATTGCTCCCCAAGGCGATCAGCCAGGCACTGTAATTATCGAGACCCCAGGCTCTGAACCCCCTGTCACGTCAACACCCGCACCCGCACCCGAACCTTCCTATGTTACAGTCTACCGACCTTACACCGGTGCAGACCAGATTACAGAACCTGTCACAGTTACAACTATTCCTCCTGAAGGCGATCAGCCAGGAACTGTGATCATCGAGACGCCTGGCTTACAACCCCCCATTACGTCCGCACCTGCCCCTGAACCCTCCTACATCACGGTCTACCGACCTCACACTGGTCCTGATGAAATCACGGCCCCCGTTACGATCACAACCATCGCCCCAGAAGGAGATCAACCAGGCACAGTCATCATCGAAACACCTGGCTCACAACCCCCCATTACGTCCGCACCTGCCCCTGAGCCTTCGTACATTACGATCTATCGACCTCACACTGGCCCCGACCCAATCACGGCTCCTGTCACCATTACGACCATCGCTCCAGAGGGCGATCAACCAGGCACAGTCATCATTGAAACGCCGGGCTCTGAGCCGCCTGTTACCTCAACACCAGCTCCTTCGTATACCACAATCTACGAACCGTACACTGGCACAGGCGAGATCACTGCTGAGGTTACCGTCACTACTATCCCACCACAGGGCGGTCAGCCTGGTACCGTTATCATTGAAACTCCTGCCCTGAAGACCGCGAACAAGGGAGCCAACCCTCCACTCACGATTCCTGCTGGAGATGATAGCTATGTCACTGTTTTCAGACCCTATACTGGAACTCCCCAGATTACGGCACCTATCACCGTCACTACGATCTCTCCTTCAGGTGGTCAGCCAGGTACTGTCATCATCGAGACTCCGGCCCCTGAAGCTGAGACCAGCAGCGATTCTGGTAATCCTCCAGTGACCCTCCCCCCTGGCGACGATGAGTACGTGACGATCTTTAGGCCTCACACAGGAACCGACATGATTACTGCTCCAGTCACTGTCACTACTATCGCTCCATCGGGAGGACAGCCTGGTACTGTGATTATTGAGACCCCTGAGCCTGTGATTGAGCCTGAGCCAACAACAGCTGCTCCTGAGGATGTCTACGTGACGATCTACAGGCCTTATACAGGTGCCGACCAGATCACTGCTCCTGTCACGGTTACAACAATTGCACCAGTGTCTGGAACCGGAACAGTAATTATTGAGACACAAGCTCCGCAGACCACCAGCGATGTTTATGTGACAATCTACAGACCGTATACTGGTGCTGAACAGATTACCGCCCCTGTCACAGTCACAACAATTGCTCCGGTTTCCGGAACTGGTACCGTCATTATCGAGACGCTTACCCCACAGACTGTTAGCGATGTCTACGTGACTGTCTTCAGGCCTTATACTGGCACTGAGCGAATTACCGAGCCAACAACTATCACAACTATCGCTCCTGTATCTGGTACAGGAACTGTCATTATCGAGACACCGACTCCTGAGCCAACTGCTCCTGAGGATGTCTATGTGACCGTGTATAGGCCTTACACTGGCACTGAACGCATTACGGGGCCAACTACGATAACGACCATTGCGCCAGTATCTGGCACAGGAACCGTCATCATTGAGACTCCCACTCCTGAGCCAACTGCCGACAGCCAGCCTTCAACTGAGCCCGCAATCACTATTCCTTCCAATGACGATAGTCGCAACGTGACCATCATCAGGCCTTACCCGGGTCCTGGAACGATTACAGCACCCATTACCAACTACGTGCCTCCTACTTCAGCTGGCGAGCCTGGAACTGTCATCATTGAGACTCCTACTGACGAGCCCACGACAGAAGCTCAGCCTCAGGATCAGCCAACTTCCGCTCCTCCTGTCACCATTCCACCAAGCCCAAGCAGTCCCAACGTCACTGTTGTTCGCCAATATCCTGGCCCTGGTACGATCACTGCACCTGTTACTTCCTACCAGCCACCCAACAACCCCGGAGAGCCTGGCACAATCTTTATCGATACTCCAGCTCCCGTTCCTGAGACCACATCTGAGCCAGCGGGTAGCAACGTCACTCTCTACACTTTGGCTCCTCCAGGTGTTCGGGTTGGTTTAACCAGCTATGCACCTCCTCAGAACCCTGATGAGCCCGGAACTGTTTTCATCCAGACTGTGGCTCCAGAGACGACTGCTGAAGAAGGCCGAAATGTGACTGTGGTTACCCAAGGTCCTGCCACTCTTACGGGTCCTTACACAACCTACCAGCCTCCTGGCTCTCCTGGCGATCCAGGCACTATCCTCATTGAGACCCCAGGCCCTGCAGGTCAAGATGAACGTAATGTAACTGTCATCACACAGGGTCCAGCCACTCTGACGGCTCCATATACCACATATCAGCCCCCTGGTTCTCCAGGTGACCCTGGGACTGTTCTCATTGAGACACCAGGCCCTGCGGCTCAAGATGGACGAAATGTGACTATTAGCCGAGAAGGACCTAGCGCATTTACAACCTACTCTCCTCCTGGAGCGGCTGGTGATCCCGGAACTGTCATCATTGAGTACCCAGCTGGAAGCAATGTCACCATCACAAGAGAGGGCCCTACCGAGCTCACAGCGCCATTCACTACCTACTCGCCCCCAGGTGCACCGGGTGATCCTGGTACTTTCATCATTGAAACCCCAGCAGTGAGGTTAGCCCAGACAACTTCAGATGAGCCTGTTACGATCTCTGCCCATCCTGGTAGCCCCAACGTTACCATTATCCGAGGTGGCCCAGGTGATGAGGTCAAGACCATCTACATTCCTCCCACTGGAACTGAGCCAGGAACTGTCATCATTGAGACGCCTACCACCGCGCCGACAACTGAAGAGGAGAGTATATCTGAAGTTCAGACAACGAGCGAAGAGCCAGCTGTCACCATTCCCCCAAGTTCGAACAGCCCCAACGTCACTGTCATTCGTCCGTATCCTGGTCCAGGCTCAATCACTGAGCCCCTCACCAGCTATGTGCCTCCCACAGCGCCAGGTGAGCCTGGTACAATTATCATTGAGACCCAGAGCTCGGACACCCCCGCCCCCACGACTGCGAACCCAGAGATCACTCTGCCTCCTACTTCCCAGAGCCCCAACGTCACCGTAATCAGGCCGTATCCTGGACCAGGTTCAATCACTGAACCTCTTACCAGATACGTGCCTCCCACCGCTGCTGGTGAGCCTGGTACGATCATAATTGAGACACAAACCACCGATGCAACCAGCGAGGTTCCCACCACGCCCATCGAGGCTGAACCAACGACTGAGTCTCCTGGCATCACAATCCCAGCCAATCCTGGAAGTCCTAACGTGACTGTGATCAGAGAGTATGGCGGACCAGGAACGATTGATGCCCCAGTCACAAGCTATATCCCGCCAGCGAACCCTGACGAGCCAGGCACTGTCCTCATTGAAACACCTGCTCCTGTTACGTCTGAGAGCCCGATCGAAACTTCAGCGGATTCTACCACTGGCCCTCCCTCAGTATCGGCCGCGGTTACCACTGATGAACCGTCTACCAACCCTGATGCGCTTACGCTAACGCCTAGCGACTCGAACGATGACTTTACTATCATCCAGCCCAATACCAGGTTCGTGGGCGCTACAGACAATGTCACGGAGATTGTTGCTCCTTCGGACGGAGGTCCTGGAACACAGATTATCTACACACCCGTGGATACATCATCAGCCGACGAATCGTCCTTGGGTACTCAGGACACTGATAGCTACGTCACCATCAGTGCCACCGTCACAATTCCCGGGGACCCTTCTACCCGCTCAGGCATCAATTCGGTGCCTGGAGCTGATGCTTCTACCACTGGCGAGGAAACGAACGTTATTATCATCCCGCCTAGCGGCACAGAGCCGGGAACCATCATCTCTCAAACCAGTGTCTATTTGGACCAGACCTTGGCTCCGCACGGCAATGTTACCATCACCAGACCGGCGCCCAGCGGTGTTACCACGCTCTTTACCACCTATTCTCCGCCGGCTGTGTCGACTGACCCAGGAACTGTCATCATTGAAGTTCCAGACTACAATGTCACCATCACAAGGGCTGCTCCGGCTTCAATCACCACCACATTCACTACATACTCGCCTCCCGCTTCCGCCGGCGACCCAGGCACGATTATTGTCGAGACCCCTGACTACAACGTAACCATTACACGACAAGGGCCAGCATCGGTCACCAGTCTCTTCACGACTTACTCGCCACCTGGATCTCCTGGCGACCCAGGCACTGTCATTGTTGAAACACCAAACAACGCCTACAACGTTACGATTACCAGAGCCGCTCCTGCATCCATCACAAGTGTTTACACGACGTATTCACCACCAGGTGTGCCAGGCGACCCCGGTACCGTCATTGTGGAGACTCCCGACTACAATGTGACAATCACCAGACAGGCTCCCGCCTCCGTTACTAGTCTCTTCACAACGTACTCTCCTCCAGGTACGCCTGGCGACCCAGGAACTGTGATTGTTGAAACTCCCAATAATGCCTATAACGTTACGATTACAAGGGCTGGCCCCGCCTCAGTTACGAGTCTGTACACGACTTACTCGCCCCCAGGCGCTCCTGGTGATCCAGGAACCGTCATCGTCGAGACTCCCGACTACAACGTCACGGTCACTCGAGGTGCTTCGATCACAGCGCCTTTTACAACATACTCGCCGCCAGCAACGCCCGGCGATCCTGGCACTGTCATCGTCGAGACCCCCGATTATAACGTTACAATCACAACAGAAGCTCCCAGGACCGTCACTACTTTGCGTTCAACATACATGCCGCCCGGAAGCCCTGGCGACCCTGGCACTGTCATTATTGAGACGCCCATTGGCCCTTACAATGTGACGACTACGCGAGGAGCGTCGATTACAGCGCCGTTCACGACTTACTCTCCCCCAGGCTCTCCTGGAGATCCTGGCACTATCATTGTCGAGACTCCTGACTACAATGTCACGATCACAACAGAAGCGCCCAAGACCGTTACCACCCTGCGTTCGACATATATGCCACCTGGAAGCCCTGGAGACCCTGGCACAGTCATTATTGAGACACCAATCGGTCCATACAACGTCACCACTACTCGGGGCGCTTCTACAATTACGGCACCATTCACGACCTACTCGCCTCCTGGCGAACCTGGCGACCCGGGTACAGTCATTGTCGAGACTCCCGAATATAATGTCACGGTCACTCGAAGTGGCTCTGACACGGCCACCGAGATCATGACTAGCTACGACCCCCCGGCTTCACCAGGAGATCCAGGCACTGTCGCCATCATCATGCCCAATGTTAGGGTTGCGCAGACTACTACTGCTGAAGATCCTGGCCAGAATGTCACCATTTACAGGCCAGGGCCTAGGACACTCACTGGCCCTGTCACGTCGTACATCCCTCCTGCGAGCCGTGGAGACAACGGAACCGTCATCATCGAAACTCCTGGACCTGCCACTCCTTTCAACGTGACCACCACGCAGACAATAGCCACAATCACCGCAATTTACACAACGTACTTGCCTCCCGGTGCTCAAGACGATCCTGGAACTATCCTCGTCGAAATCCCTCCCGAGCGTAACGTCACGATCACAGAAGAGATTAGCACCATCACGGTACCTTACACAAGCTACTCGCCACCAGGTGCTCCCGGTGATCCTGGTACCGTTATTGTTGGCTTGCCCGTTGACCGCAACGTAACCATCACCTCGATTGTCAGCACAATAACTGCTCCATTCACAACCTACTCTCCCCCAGCCAACCGCGGAGACCCTGGTACAGTTATTGTTGAATTGCCACCCGATTCCAACGTCACTATCACCGAGACTGTGAGCAGTCGAACTGCCCCTTACACAACCTATTCGGCTCCAGCGAACAGAGGCGATCCTGGTACTGTTATCATCGAGGTGCCTCCAGAGCGCATCGTGACTATCACCGAAGTCATCAGCACTATCACCGCTCCCTTCACAACTTATTCGCCGCCTGCGAACCAAGGGGATCCTGGTACAGTCCTTATCGGACTGCCTCCTGACTCCAACGTCACTATCACTACTGAGGTCCCTACTCGCACTGCTCCTTACACGACCTACTCCCCACCTGCGAACAAGGGAGATCCGGGTACCGTTATCATCGAGCTGCCCCCTGGCAGTAATGTTACAGTCACTACCGAGGTCAGCAGTCGGACTGCTCCTTATACGACTTATTCACCACCAGCGAATAGAGGCGACCCCGGCACTGTCATTGTTGAGCTTCCTCCGGACAGCAATGTTACGATCACAAAGGAAGTCAGCAGCCGCACTGCTCCCTTTACCACCTATTCTGCGCCGGCAAACAAGGGTGATCCAGGAACCGTTATCGTGGAGCTACCTCCTGACAGCAATGTGACAATCACAACAGAGGTTCCCACCCGTACTGCGCCTTATACCACTTATTCTGCTCCTGCCAACCGTGGCGACCCGGGCACTATTATCGTCGAAATTCCCCCTGAGAGGAATGTCACCATCACGACAGAGGTCCCTACTCGCACTGCGCCTTATACCACCTATTCGGCCCCCGCCAGCCGCGGCGACCCAGGCACTATCATTATCGAATTGCCTCCTGATAGGAATGTTACTACAACGGAAATAGCCAGTACAATCACTCGAGTCGCCACGACTTATGCACCTCCTGCAACTCGAGGCGATCCCGGTACTATCATTATCCAACACCCGCCCGAAACCAACACGACGATCGTCGAGGTTATTCCGACAATCACTCGACCAGCTACGAGGTTCGCGCCTCCAGCTACTCAGGGAGACCCAGGCACTGTCTACATCGATCTACCACCAGACTCCAACGTAACGATGACCACCACAGTCAGCACAATCACAAGGCCAAGCACAACCTTCATTCCTCCTGCCACTAAAGGAGATGCAGGCACCGTGCTTGTTGAGATGCCCCCCGAGACCAATGTTACAACAACTCAGACCGTCGAGACAATCACCAGGCCAATCACGAGATACTCGAGCCCTGGTACTATTGGTGATCCCGGTACCGTATACATCGACCTCCCACCAGAGTACAATATCACTGTCACTACCACAATCAACACTATCACCAGACCGTCTACGACCTTTGCACCGGCTGCTACTGTTGGAGACCCAGGCACAGTGCTTATCGAGATGCCTCCTGATACCAATGTCACCACAACCCAGACCATCGAGACTATTACCCGACCAACCACAAGGTATTCGAAACCTGGTACCGTTGGTGACCCTGGTACTATATATGTCGATCTTCCGCCGGAGTACAACGTCACTGTTACCTCGACTGTCAGTACAATCACAAGGCCTTTTACGACCTACTCCCCAGCTGGCACACAGGGTGACCCTGGCACGATCATTGTGGAGATTCCGGTGGAATCCAACGTCACGACAACTCAAACTATCGAGACAATTACACGGCCTACTACTAGGTTCTCTCGACCCGGTACTGTGGGCGACCCCGGTACCGTGTATGTCGATCTCCCGCCGGAGTACAATGTTACAGTCACATCTACCGTCAGCACAATTACGAGACCTTTCACAACTTACTCTCCAGCTGGCACCCAAGGTGACCCCGGCACCATCATCGTGGAGCTTCCGCCGGACAACAACGTAACGGTAACATCAACTGTTCCAACCATCAGTCGCCCTGCTACTCGGTTTGCCAGCCCTGCAGCCGCAGGTGACCCTGGTACTGTTTATGTTGATCTCCCGCTTGAGTACAACGTGACCACTACCGAAACAGTCAGCACAATCAGCCGCATCAGAACCACATACGCTCCGGCCGCTACTCAAGGCGACCCTAATACCATCATCATCGAGGTTCCGCCTGAATACAATGTTACAACCACGCAGACCGTCAGCACGATTTCGAGACCTTTCACAGCCTACTCTGCTCCAGGCGAGCAAGGCGATCCTGGAACCATCTGGGTTAAGCTTCCACCGGAGTACAATGTGACGACAACACAAACCATCAGCACGATCTCGAGACCTTTCACAACTTATTCCCCTCCGGGTGAACAAGGCGATCCCGGAACCATCTGGGTGAAGCTTCCGCCAGAGTACAACGTGACTACGACCGAAACAGTCACCTCGATCAACAGGATTAGGACAACATTCAACCCGGCTGCAACTCAGGGCGACCCAGGAACTATCCTTGTGGAAGTTCCTCCAGAATACAACGTGACTACTACGGAAATGGTCCCTACCCTCAAGAGGATTAGGACGACGTATATGCCTGCCGCCACCCAGGGTGATCCGAATACTGTTCTGGTTGAAGTCCCGCCTGAGTACAACGTGACAACCACTGAAACTGTCGCTACTATCAATCGGGTCAGGACGACGTTTGCTCCCCCTGCTACCCAAGGCGATCCAGGAACTATCCTTGTGAAGGTCCCCCCTGAGCACAACGTGACTACTACGGAGATGGTCGCCACTATCAAGCGGGTCAGGACAACATATATGCCTGCTGCGACTCAGGGCGACCCTAATACCGTTCTGGTTGAGGTACCTCCTGACTATAACGTCACTACGACTGAAACGGTCAGCTCGATCAGCCGGGTCAGAACAACTTACGCACCGGCCGCAACTCAAGGTGATCCTGGAACCATTCTGATCGAGGTACCGCCAGAATATAACGTTACTACGACTGAAACAGTCAGCTCAATCAGTCGGGTCAGAACAACCTACGCACCAGCTGGAACGCAGGGCGACCCCAACACCTTCATCGTACAGGTCCCCCCTGAATACAACGTCACTACGACTGAAACAGTCAGCTCGATCAGTCGAGTTCGAACCACATATGCACCAGCTGGGACGCAGGGCGATCCCAATACCTTTATTGTACAGGTGCCCCCTGAGTATAACGTTACGATAACAGAGACCGTGCCTACGATCACCCGGGTAAGAACAACCTATGCACCAGCCGGAACGCAGGGAGACCCCAACACGTTTATTGTACAGCTGCCTCCGGACTATAACGTTACGATAACAGAGGTCGTGTCAACCATCTCTCGAGTCCGCACCACTTATGCACCAGCCGCAACGCAAGGAGACCCCAACACTTTCATTGTGCAGCTCCCACCGGACTACAATGTCACGATAACAGAAACCGTGGCCACGATCAACAGGGTCAGGACCACTTATGCACCGGCTGCAACCCAAGGCGACCCCAATACCTTCGTTGTGCAGCTACCGCCGGATTATAACGTTACGATAACAGAGACTGTGCCAACAATCTCTCGGATCCGCACCACCTATGCGCCGGCTGCTACACAAGGAGATCCCAATACCTTCATTGTGCAGCTACCCCCAGACTATAATGTTACAATCACGGAAACCGTGCCCACGATATCTCGAGTCAGGACAACCTATGCGCCGGCTGCAACCCAGGGTGACCCCAATACCTTCATCGTGCAGTTGCCTCCGGACTATAACGTCACCATAACAGAGACCGTTCCTACGATTTCTCGAGTTCGAACAACGTACGCACCGGCTGCTACACAAGGAGACCCTAATACATTCATTGTACAGCTGCCTCCGGACTACACCGTCACGGTTACAGAGACAGTTTCGACTATTTCTCGAGTTCGGACAACTTATGCACCTGCAGCTACTCAGGGTGACCCTAACACCGTCATCATAGAGGTGCCTCCTGAGTATAACGTGACCACTACGGAGACCATCCCAACAATTACCCGGGTCAGAACAGTATACACAGGACCAGCTACTCAAGGAGATCCGGGTACGTTCTACGTACAGCTGCCTCCAGACTATACTGTCACGATCACGGAGACTGTTGCAACGATCAACCGGGTTAGAACGACGTTTGAGTCTGCAGCTACGCAAGGCGACCCGAACACTGTTGTCGTGCAGGTACCTCCTGAGTATAACGTGACCACTACGGAGACCATCCCAACAATTACCCGGGTCAGAACAGTTTACACGGCACCAGCTACCCAGGGAGACCCCGGCACGTTCTACGTACAGCTGCCCCCAGAATACACAGTCACAATCACGGAGACTGTGGAATCGATCAGCCGGGTCAAAACGAGATTTGAATCTGCAGCCACTCAAGGTGATCCGGACACTGTTATCGTGCAGTTGCCACCGGAACATACTGTCACAATCACAGAGACTGTTGAATCAATCAGCCGGGCCAGAACGACATTCGAATCCGCAGCAACTCAAGGTGATCCGGATACCGTTATCGTACAGTTGCCGCCCGAGTACACCGTGACGACCACACGCATGGATGTCAGCTCTATTACCCGGCCAACAACTGTCTTTGCGGCTGCAGCAACTCAGGGCGACCCCGACACCGTCATTATCGAATACCCTCCTCAATCTAATGTTACGATCACTACACCAGGTCCCAGTACACTCCAGGGAAGATACACCACATACTATCCTCCTGGAGAACCAGGCGACCCCGGCACCGTTGTCATTGAGACGCCACCTCAACGAAATGTCACTATTACTACAGATGGTGGCAGCTCAATAACAGGTCCGGTTACAAACTACTATCCTCCTACAGCAGATGGTGAACCCGGCACTGTGGTTATCGCAACCCCAGCTGCCAGAGTGGTTGTGCCCACAACATCTACCACCTCTTCTTTGTCTACCACATCTACCACGACTCGCCCGTCATCCACTAGTTCTTCAACTACTTCTACCACCTCTCGTTCGACTACAACTGCTCCTCCTACCACGACTTCCAGGAGCACCACCAGCACTACGACAACTCCTCAACCACAGGCCACAGTTGCATTCAAGTGTGACGTCTACGGATATCTCATCCAGAAGACGGCACTGTACCGTGTTGAGATTACCACCGGAAAGACAACTCTCATCAAGAGTGATGTCGGGCCTGGTGGTTGGATCAACGGTATCGGCTACAACCGTTACGACAACTACATCTACGGTATGCACCAGGATAGCACAGGCTCTCAGCTTATCCGTATCGGTGGTGATGGTGGTTGGACGCTTCTCAGCGCTCGTGTCTCGAACCGTAATGTCATCATGGGAGACATCGACAACCAAGGTCGCTACTGGTTCTCTGACCAAGGACGGCCTTGGTGGGCTATCGACCTTTTCCCTGGCTCTGCCAACTACGGCAAGATTGTACTGAGCGGCACTGCTACTCACAGCCTCTACTGTGCCGATTGGGCCTTTGTACCTGGAGGTGGTGACTACATGTGGTCAGTCCACTACGACGCCAACGGCGCTGCTTCCACTCTGGCTCGCTTCAGTCGTACCTCGTACACTTGGCAGAGCATGAAGGCATTCGGAGACGTTACCGGCAACAACGTTTGGGGTGCTCTCTACGCCTCGCAAGACGGTAACCTCTACGGTTCTGAGAACACCAGCGGTAACATCTACAAATTCCCTATCGCGCCAACAATTGGAAGTCCACAATTCGTCGCTGCTGGCCCATCATCAAGCTGGAACGATGGAGCAAGATGTATCGACAGTCAAACGCTACCCAAGTAAGGCGGAGATCTCGCCTAACTCATTTCTTATGTCTGCACATACTGTATATGGCAGTTTCCTCTAACTCATTTCCTATCTTGTATCTGTACAAACTGTTCAAGACAGTTTCTCGACCTCATCTCCTATATCTGTACACGCTGTATGAGGCAGACCGCTTGCCTACCTCGTTTCCTAAATCCGTCTACTCTGTATAATTAGTTTGGTATTCTTAGATTGCTAGTGTACTATTGTGCAGAAATTGATATCACTTGTTTTGTTCAAGCTTGTGGAACATTGACCGTGCCATGATGATTGTGTGATGTCCAGTCACGCTGGTACGAGCCCAAGTTGCCCCAGGGTCGAGTCTAATGCCTGACCCAACTTGATTCATAGCCTTTTGTGCCAGCGATTGACCTTGTTAATGTTGTGTTACTATCCAGACTCCTCCGCTGGGCCTTCTTCTCTTCACTCGTTTATTGTCTGATATAAAGCATGTCGGGGTTCTGAGGTGACACCACGTAGGAGTTGTAAAGTCTGACTTGATCGCCTGACGATCTCTCTTCCGATTATAGCATAGGCCGCCACCTTTCCTTCTGATAATTGAATGTACTCCGGAATAAATTCAGCCTGAGTATCTGAGTCATGGCACAGCTTGCAACAAGCCCGAGCGCCGTTCGCCACTCATGTATTGCGAGCCAGATAGGACTCGCGCAGATTGAATTGCTGGGTTTATTTACATAGTTTACTAAGCCATTGCCATTAATTCATCATCGGTCTCATGTCCCTCTGACGTGACTTGGTAATCTTGGCTGCGATACGGTTCAATCGCTTTTGTAGATTTTCGGATGGGTTCATCGATTGATTACATTTACAGGCAGTCTGCTTAATCTTTCACAATGATAAATTTTCATTTGAGATTGATTGAGTATTAATAAGCTCTCTCCGGTCTTTGTAGTCGCCTTACGGCGTCTCGGTCGGCAGTACGTGGTGATCAGAGTTCAAAAAGCAAGCCTTTGAGAGTTGGTAGACATCTTGGACAGCGCCCACATCTCATCTCACTGAACTAATTGCATACTGATAACGGCATACCTATTGCTTAGCAAACGGTTGAACTGGTGTGTAAGTCAATATAAACAGTTGTGGTGATGCTCATAACTTTAGTCTCTACTTAGGTACCTTGGAAACAATGGCAATACAGCTGAGAAGCATGACAAACTCTCACTCTTATAATTTGCACGAATGAGCTTCCTGTTGACGTGCTGCCGTAAAGTTAATTTAAAGCCAAGAATGGCTCATAAGAATAAATATCCCTCCTAATTTCTCTCATGTGCACTCAAGTTCTACAGTTGTCTTTACGTCTGATCTTCGGACTTTTGAACCATTATTTCCTCGTTTTAGAATCCCCTTGGGAGCTACACAATGAGATTTAATAATTCGCCGTCAGGTCTGCGTAACCGGGGGTGCATTGTTTCACCATCTCCAATAATGTGCCACGCGCCAGCATGAAGGAAATGACCAACGTCTTTGTGTTCCTTAAGTTATCTTGTCAGCATCAACCTGAATAACGAGATCCAACAACCATGAACGCTATCACCTTGACCACGTTTCTATGGAGTATGACTCGGATGGGGAGAGGACTTTAAAGCAATATCCCGGATGGCACTCGACCCAATGATAACTAAACAGATCTGTACCTTCTGGATCATCGACTATCGAATCAAGAGACGGGCCCATGTCTCTGCTATGAGCCAGTTAGAGTAACACACCGCAATCGTCTACCAGAGAAGCCATTGTTTCGTCGAGGTAAAGATAAACGACAAAGACAGCCATTGGCGAATTGGCAGTGAGGTTGAGGAGGGCGAGTGGACGATGTGGGAAAATCTCTTTGTTGAGCTGGAGCATATGGCTATGACGATATGTTTTTACGGCTTGGTTGGCGAATATCCCGCTTCATCGTTCGGTGTCTTGGCATTCGAGGAGTATCAGTGGTTGAGTAGTAGATTCGGAGGAAATAAATGGACAGAGATCAAACAATAGTGTCTAGAAGCCCTAGAATTTATCCTAGACAACCGTTCAACCGTTGGAGGATAGGACGAACGAGACTCTAAGATTACTGAAGAATGTCTTGCAAAACTTGAATATGTGATAAAGATCGTCCAGAGTAATTGGCCCAAAGGCTTGGGAGTTGTTACGTGTGATTTCAAAGTCCATACGTATGTATTTCAAGTCTATTTTATTCAGGGGCAAAAGATCCGGACGTGACAACCGCTTACTTCTATTCCCCAGAATTTCTTCAATAGTTAAGCCCAGTTTACGTTAGATTGTGGAACTAAGAAATAAGAATTAGTGTGCCAAACACCAATACTTCCAGCAACAACGTTGATAACCGTTTTCTACACAACCACGTGGCATTCACCGTAGTTCGTTCAACGCCACTTCATCTAGTGCTTAGTAGCGGGACATCGGTTTGGCATTTTGATATTGTGCTGCTAAACACTAAGACAAACAAGGCAAACCGTCTAAGCACAGAGCCGGAGCTTGTTCCGTAGCTGGGTTGTAGAGAAAGACCAACATTATCAATGTTTGAGGGTCAATTAACTCCGTTCGGCGGTGTTCTTGTCTCAAGGATCTGTGAGGTGAGTCACGAATAGATCCGTCGTGATCTTTCTCATCCTGTACCTCTACTTGGCGAGTGCTTTTCAAACAAAGTTGTTTGTCACTCTATCCACAATGCAACTTGATCACTGCTCGGCTCTCGTACAAACCTCATGGATCTTTGTTTGCAAGTGCTGCTCAGTTCGGCTCACGAAGTGACTCATTCTTCTGCTTTGATCAGCTGATCCTTCGTAATGATAATTCTCGTCCAACGACAACGTGCAAAGTGTCCCAAGGCAAATTTATCCCCAGCAGCCGCGCAATCCCTTCGCAGTATTTACCAGCAAAAGCTTAGCTTCTCATCAACTTGAAAAGCCTCATCATGTGTCAGATCCACTCGACCAAGTGCCCAAAGTGCCGCAAAACCCTTGTGTTCAGCAAGAGCCACTGCCGCAAAGTCCGCCTCGCCGGTCAAGTCTGCGGCCAAGTTGAGCATATCGTCGAATTAGCCTCGCCGGAAAGCTGTCCCCACTGCTGGAAGCAAAAGAACCCCAACAGCTGGTTTCGTCGCTTGATATACTGGAACAAGTCGGAGAGGAGTGATAGCTCCGAGAGGATCCGCATCGTAGGTCGACGAGGAGGATGAGGCGAGCTTCAGATGACGACGAGTGTTGGCATCGCAAGGCAGCATAGCAGGGCTCTGTGGGGGTGGAGCGTTGCGACACGACAACCCGGTAAAGCGGTAAGATAAGGCAGCAAGCATATGGGTAACGTTATGTGTATGCGCGTCAAAGAGGGCTTGCATGACTGGGATTATAGTTGCAACGGCTAGTCGTTGCAGTTAGGTTGAACTAAGGAGTCGGTATACGTGATATTCTGTTGGTTGGTTGGTTGGTCTGTCAATTTCAGTCTGCCACTAATAAGCCTGGTGTCGACGAACCAAGCCATCGTCGTCTTCTAGACGTTTCTTTATCACATGCAGCTGAGAAAAGGGTCGTCTCAAGCATGGAATCTTCTCGTGAATGTGCGAATGACGGCAGTTGATAGAATGACGTCAATGAGGCATCTCGGACACCATCACGACTTACCCCACCTATAGGCTGCATAGGTAGGTAGATAGGTTGGGCTGTAGCTGTACAGTATCCGACAATACAGTACAGTACGTACCCGCGGAATGTTTATGGAATCCACCCATTTCCATTGTGACAGTACTAGTAATACTGGGGTCCCTGTAATTTTCTCAACGGCGCCAGCTCCATCCAAGACCCGGAGTCAGCTCCGGGCTAGCTTTTCTGTGGCCTAATTGGGTCTTGGCTTGTGAGGAGTAAACTCTCCGCTGAAAGGAAAAAAGAGAGAAGGAGAGAGAGGACCCTGGAGATGCGATTTCTGCATCTTGCATGCCTAGCTGCGACGGGTTGTATTCCCGGACGACCCTCTCCGACCTGACCGCTATGGCCGCTCTAAAGCCCGTCCAACGACAGCTCTCGGTTTTGGCCAGTTACATCAATGGGAAGAGTTCCGGTCTAGGGCCACTCACCGCTAACGCTTCGCGGGCGCATGGATATGGATATTGTTTTTTCTCCTCATGCGAAATCGTGCGCTCAACAGCAACAGTTGCACTCGGGGACTTGGGGATTGTATGCATTGTACTGTACTACTGTGTGGTATCTGGGGCAAAGCCTCAACGCCCACTGTTTCATCCTCTAAATCGGTGGCAGTGATCAGCGAGGCACGCGCCAAGGGACAAAATATTCGTACTTGAACCAATCACTTCCATTCTTTGTACATCAACTTTTTGTACCTACTCACAGCAATCATGCTTTTTATGCGAGGCATCAAATTCCGAGCATCAAGCCGAGAAAATGCTTTGCCACTAACGTACCGTTTCACAACCCCGTGGCTGAAAGTGGCTCTGCCCCTGTCAAAACTGATGGCTAGACTCTTGAGGTGACGGATACGGTGACCATAAAAGGAGCAAGATCTTCAACCCGCATCTCTATCTTCCACAAACTTTGTCCCGACGTGACAGGTCCCTTGGATTTTGGCCCAATTGAGCACTTCAAAAGGGCTTTTCGTCAACGCCAACGCCACAGACTGACCCACCATCCATCAACCACTGCCGAACCCAAGTTACCCAACAAGAATTAACAAAAGAAACGTGCCCTTGCCGGCGTCGCCGACACATACATACATACATACATACATAGCCATTGTATAGTGCAGTGCAGCATCATTCGAGGCTGTCTCGTTCCCCCGATCTAGAGAGAAGTCACTCGGAGCCTACAGAATGTCATGATCGGGAAACAAATGGAACCTGCAGGAACAGGCATTTTCAACGGTCTCGACCCCTCAATCCGCTGAAGCGTACATACATAAACTCGTCCTGTGGCGCGTGTGTCCGTGTATGTATGCACAGTAATCTTTAGTGTTGTTGCGAATGGGGTGATTTAAAGTCGGGGTTGAAAGGATACTTCAAGTTCCGGACCAGTCAAGTCAAAGCCATGACGCCGTTCGATCTGCCGCAATAATGCTCCATCCACGATCGTGGGTCCCGAGATCGCGGGCCACCGCGAGGACCCTGACGGTTGTAGCGTAGAGATCCCTGGCTTGAATAAACTAACAAGTCAATTGAATCCAATTCAGTCGTGCTAACGTGTCGTGTGAGAACAAAACTCGTAACTCGTTTATATTCATACAAAACCGCTAATCAACGGCGCCGTCCGACGTTCCCGTTCCGACACCAAGGATTAACCAGCCCACCATGGATACCGGAGCTCTGAAGCTCTGAACCATTGGATTTCTGGAGCTTCGTTTAATCTTTTCCAGAAGCAAATCGATGGCGCAAGTGTGACGGAGTGACGGAGGCACGAGCACATACCCGATCCTTCGAGCTGTATTTGTATCCGACAGGGCGTTGAGTACAGTGCAGCGGCTCCGATCAACCGGCCGACCCCAATTGTCGATAGCCTAGGCGAATACAGACTGTCCGTCAAGTCAACCTAAATACCGACAATTGACACCATTAAATATCTTTCCCCTTGGTTCACCAGAACGAGTTCCCTCTTCAAGAAAAGCGGATCCTGTTGGCGTTCGTTTACCCGTACTTTTTGTAAGCGCCGCATTGCCGCCCCCGCCTATCATGCGGGTCAAGGAGCAAATGCTCCGGCTCCTTGACTCTGCTGCTCTCGAATTGGATCAGACAAGCCTAAGGTAAGGTGGTGTTTTTCACCAGATGTCGGCGGACGCACACGGTTTTAATATCCTTTTCTTCAAAATGCCTCGTCGTCGCATGCTTTTGTTCCCCTTTCCTGTCCCGTACCTGTACCGTCAGTGCGGCACCATCCGCTCGTCATCATGTCCCTCTTTTGCCACGAGCCTGCTTGGTAACGTCGCCCAAAGTCGACACAGCCAACCCAACCTGGACTCGTCTTGTTACCTTTTAAACTCCGGTTGGGTCCCTGTAACCCCCTAGAACCCCCCTGAACACACTGGGCCGCAGTGGCAACCACAGAACTGTACCTTCTTGGGCCTTCCGCTCAAACTGACAGGCACCTTCCCTTCGGCGCCACACTCTTTATATCAGCCCTATCCGGTCATCATCTTCAACAGACAGCTGTTTCGCTACTGCTGATCACTGATCGTCAACATCTCTCGTCTGTGGAAACTGTCAGCCTGTCTCTTTCTTCACTTCACTCACCCTTGCTTTGCGTCATCGTCCATGTCGTTGGTGCAGGTCTCCCCCTTCTCAATTGTCGACGTTGATCATCACCTATCCGAAGTTGAACGACAAAACTTGAGCTCACGATAAATGTGCACGCAGCATTCGGCTGCATGCCACGTCTGCGGGAAAGATTATCTCGTCTATGTTGAATTTTGTCAATTCTTCCATCCGCCACTGCTTATATGTCCGCAAGGCCTGATATTCATGGGGAATACCATGCGCGACGGACAGTGCCCAAGCCCGGTTTGTCCTAATAGTTTGAGAGGAGGCTGTCGGGTCATGTGATACGTTGCTATTCGAAAGATCGACAAAGGGAGGTGACTGGCTACTCCCCCTGTTCAAGCATTGCCGCTCCGACCATGTCCCTCAGAGCTTCTGTCCAGCAACTTCAACCTCAACAATTTGGTCGATACCCTTGTACTCCGGAATCTCAAAATCGAATTTCTTCGCAATGGCCGGAGTTACAAATCTGGTTTGGGAGTCAGTTGCCTTGAGGTGACGCTGTTGCATTGGTACGTACCGTCCTCCAACAAAGTGTCGGCCTTTGAAATGCTTCACTAGTGGCTTTGGCGCCGTTAGGCTAATGAGTGCTGTAGGCATGAAGGAACTCCCAAGCCCAGACGCTGGAGGGCCGTCCTCGATATCCCATGACGAGGGAGCATCAACCGCTGTGACCGGCAGCTTGGTATCTTGAAGAGCTTGAATCACTGCAGGAAATGGCTCTCGGACTTCGCCTGAAAAGCTGAAACCTGGTCGAACGGTCAGAAGTTACCGATATGGGGTTGGGGGACAATGACAAACCAAAAATCGCATCGACAACATGATCCGTCGAGTTCAATGCCGAGGAAAAGTCATCCACGAATGGGACCTCGAGGTCTTCGAGTTGTTTTGCGAGTCGCTGGGGACACGATTAGTGACCGATCTGCTCGTGGATGTGGGATGTGACGAGATGAGTGTGAAATGACTGGATACGCCAAGTTCTCGGTATGAGATTATGATTGTTGCCGCTCGACAATTCCCGCAGTACTGGTAGAACACACGACAAAAGAAATACTGAAAACAGTAGACTCAAAGGGGCAGCACTCCTCGGGACAGGTCACAGAACAATATCCAATATTCCTTGGTGAAATAACTGGTGAAGACCATATGAGCTCTGCAACTTACCTGATAAAGATCATTCTTGCTCCGTTTTGGATAGAAGACGGTCGGACTGTATCCATACTGGCGGAGATGGCGAGCAGCCACCAGTCCATCACCACCTTGAAACTGGTTATAGGACCGTCTCACAATGAAGTAAAAGGGGCATACCGTTGTTTCCAGGTCCACAGGCGACTAGAATCCTACGACCGCTATCAAGAGGCTGAAGGCGGTAGACTGGGGATGTCAGTGTTCTGGCTTGTTTCAGCTCCAGGCATCACAAGAGCCGAATGAGCTTTTGTAGCTCAAGGAGGAATCTCAAAAGCTCATGCAAGCCTAGATCTCTCACTTACCGGCCTGCGAAACAGCAAGTCCAGCAAGCTCCATAAGCTGATCAAGTGAAAATGCACCAGTGCTCATGAGCTCCTGGTCAAGAGCAGCAGCAGCTTTGGCACCGAGTGTCTGAATCAGTCAGTGACCGAGCTCTAACAAGTTTGTCCATGACTATTCAATGCCTACCTTGATCGCCATAATGTCTTTGAATCTTGTGGTCTTGATAGCAATCGATGTATATTCGTGACAAGGTTAACAACAATGGATCGGCGTATGATTCGGATGATGTGAAAGTTGGGTGATTCTGAAATGTCGTCAGTCATGAAAGGTTGGAAAGTCCAGGGACTGACATCACTCAGCAGGTGCTGCTTCAGGCGTTGGAATTCGAGGAAGCCACACTATTTCCGTCCCCACTACGGATGACAGGGAAGACATCAGCCACATCGGTAAAACTAACCCCCGGCTCCGAGTCGAAATTGTCCATCCTTCCGAATAGCAGCATTCGACCGTATAGCGTTGTGGTCGTCAATCCCACCAGATATCGCCGCCATGGTTGTCAAGATCCGCCTCGCCCGGTTCGGGCGCCGAAACCAGCCCTTCTACAATATCGTTATTGCCCATGCTCGGTGCGTGCCCCTCCAGCACATGCCCAATTGACAGCACCACTAATGAGTCTGTAGGACGGCACGAAACTCCCGCCCGCTCGAAGTCATCGGCACATACGACCCGATCCCCAAGCCCGACCCTTACGACAACTCTGGAAAGCTTCACAAAGATATTAAGCTCGATAGTCAACGCGCGAGGTACTGGATCGGTGTTGGTGCACAGCCTACAGACGTAGCCTGGAGGTTACTCTCGATGGTTGGAATTTTACCAAAGAAGCAATTTGGCCCCAAGAAGGACGATACAAAGGGGACCGTGCAGAAGAAAGATGTCACAATTCGTTAAGAGCGCCTGCGGAAAGATGCAGGATATGTATAAAAAAGCATTTCAGGGCGTTGGTTTGGGTACGTTAAACCCGATTTGAGCAGAGTCAGGAAATTAGAGAGCTGGAACGATGCCAGAAACACTAGGGTTGTTTAGTAGGCCATCATGGGCCAATACCACTCTCAGGGGAGACTGTATGATATATGATGGAACGGGCTTGGAGTCATCAAAGCCAAATACCATTTATCGTTATCGCTATTATTAACTGTATTGAAACGCTACCCAATCCCATGTCTAAATACGTTTAAGCGATCTATAAAGATAATTCGCTGTGAAAAGCATCATATGCCACCATCTTACAACGCCTTTATCCAACATGCCATCCCCGTAAGGCCGTAAGAGAAAAAAAGGTACAGTTTAATGAGTGGCAACAAAGAAAATGTTTAGAACAAGACACACAGTCATGACAACAGCTCCGTAGACGGCTAGAGCGAGTGCTAATCTGCGTAGATGGTGATGCTCGATGTGCTCGAGGTCCCATCGCCATTTTCGTCGCCATCGCCAGGAGTTTCGGTTGCTCCGGGTGCTTACGTTGCTTGCGATGCTCACACCGCTGCGAACGCTAGTAGTGCTCTGAGCCAGTGCGGCAGAGTCTTCCACATCTGACGTAGGAGAGTCTTCATCAATATCATCATCCTCCTTAACCAGTCGTTGGTGGTGGATGCTATCAGGGTTACTAATCTTGTAGTAAAAGAGACCTGGAAGAATGAAACTGATCGATGTTGATCCAGTACTGCCTACAAAAGCCAGCACACGATCGAGGCTCGTGACTGAGAGAGCAGTCATGTAGGCGAATATGAGAATGAAGGTGGTAATGACCGCGAACCGAAGGTCGGACATCGGTGCACCACTTCCGTGATCGCCAGAGGTAGATGTAGGGAGAAGCGGCGCCGCAGTTCGACCATTGTTCGATGAGTTGCGGTTGGGTCGCCATTTCAAAACAGCATCCAGTGAAGCTCGGCAAGGGTGGACTTGTAAGGGTACCGAGAAAGTCACAAGAACGACAATTGCAGCCTTTCCAATAGTCGACGCAGCTCCAGTGGGGTCTATCTTTGTTAGCTTGAACTAGAGCAATACAGACGTGTTCACGTACACATAGAAACGATGTTGCCGACGACGGCATTGCCAAATGTGAGGTAGCCTGTAATAGCCACCACAATGTAGATGGAAGCAGCAGAACCAATGCTTGTGCCGACAACTCCAACAACACTCGCAGGGGAGTTGTCCCTCAGTTCATTAAGAATAGAAAACATCTAACTGGTTAGCGAAGATCAGAGAACGGTTGAAGTTTACATACATTTTGGTGGCAAGTATAAGCAAAAACAACGACTGGCAGAGCGCTCAGTGTTTCAATCGCTCCGGCCCAATGCACCACCCTGATGCTGCCTGGGTCGGCATGCTTGTCAGATGCGAAATGATAAATCACCAAGACAATAAGATAGCCAATAGACACTAGCGCAACGATACTGGTGTACTTCAGGGAGTCCAGTCTCCGCAAGAAACTGAGGGGGATAATAATGAGCATAAACGCTGTGATCCAAAAGTTTCGGTCAACCAAATATGGGGCGCTATTAGCATTGCTGAGGAAGCCCAACACCACACCAGGCATTAGGTCTCCGATAATGATCATATAAGACACGCCAACTCCGAAACATTTGATTGCGATCGCGGCATCGAATA
Organism: Fusarium buharicum; assembly: GCA_014822075.1. Classification (NCBI taxonomy): domain Eukaryota; kingdom Fungi; phylum Ascomycota; class Sordariomycetes; order Hypocreales; family Nectriaceae; genus Fusarium; species Fusarium buharicum. The sequence continues at coordinate 40,792 of JAATHB010000043.1, forward strand.
TAACGGCGGCGTTCGGATAGGTGATTTGCGACAAGGCAAAGAAGGAGGAGGATCCTCGTTCGAGATATCGAGCGCATCGAGATTGGAGGTAAAGGCCGAAGGCGGCAGTCAATCCGGACCACAAGATCATCAAAACGCCGAGCATAATTCCCATGTGGGACATAACAGAGGGCATGGCAAGAGTACCAGCCCCAACAACTAGTAGGTTGTATCAGCATCGTGTTCGACCGGCGAAGGAGATCGGACATACTTGTGTTTAGCAGATTAACGACACTGCTGATCGTAGTGGCCTGGCCGCCATGGCCGCCATCTTTGTGACCGCGACGTCGAGGTCTAAGAAGTCTGTTGTCAGTGATCGAGATAACCATGGCCGGTGTCGGCGGGGGGTGCATATCTCCTCACCTAGACATGTCGCCGGCACTTCTTGTACTAGAAGCGTTTCCATCAGATATAGTCGAGTAATTCGTCATTACACGGCGGAAAGATGCTCTGTGAAGTCGATATTCGTCGGGATCGCGAGGTAGGTAGTAGTAGTACCTGGTAGCGATATAGTTTCGGAGGTTGTATTGGAGATAGTGATAGTGTCGCGAGTTGAAGGTATGTAGTTTCGTTATCGCTGCGATTCCCCGGGTTCCAGAGCCGATTGCTGACTAGGCAAGGCACGAGGCGAAAGGCTGGCAACCAGCCCTAGACCGGGCAAGATTGCGTCAATCCGATGGCTACTGCACCGTCACCGTTACCGTCCCGCGGCACAAAGGCCCCCGGCAAACGGTTCAACACTCCGATCACGACAGACCCTACAGCGAGTCACGAGCGAAGCGCCAACGAGGCTGTTGCTTTGTGGTTGATAGAGATGTAGGAGGAGGAAACAAGGAGAAATGCTGATCAGGAGATGAATTCCTGACACGAGGGCTCCTTCCTGCCCTGCCACGATCCTTGGAATAAAGGACGGGGAGCTGCTGGAGCGTTATGCCGAGCGGATGTGACCAATAGACGTACGCCAAGAAAGTTGGTTGACGAATCAGGGGCTATGACGGACAAGCCATGGCTCTAATCTGGGGAATAGCTTCAGGGCTTTCAGGGGGGACATGAGGACATTCTTCAGTCTGTCTGTGTCCATGATGGAGCGGCATCTAAAATATTGATTCAATCTAACATGAAATACCTACTCATACTCTTCCTATCTCTCTCACAATATGCCCTTGGCTGGAATTCCTGGGCCAAATGCGCCGCTTTTTACAATATTCTGCAGGTCTCACAATTTCATGATATCCTCCTGACCCCCCACTTCCGCCCTTGACCGCATCCACCATTCTGCCGACGTACAGCAGCTTACCTTCGGTACCTTATCTCAAGGTCCCGCGCTTGTGCCGCGCGCTCCATGTCACGATGGCCACCACTATGGACGACACGACCCTTTCTACTCTCGATTTGCTCGAGTCGCGGCTCCTCCGCATTGAACATCTCCTCTATGGCCAGTCTCAGTCGCCAGCGCTGGCTCAAGACCGCTCAGCAGCCGATCAACTCGGACAGCTTGAACGGCGCTTCTCTACTCTCCTATCCGACGTTCGCGTCTATGGGGAACTTATGAAGATCTGTATGTCACAGCCAGGCTTGGATTCTGGGCCCATGCTTACGCCTTGTAGATAGAGCTCATCCTGATTTCTTCCATGCGCCCGATCCCTCCGAGCCTCCGTCGCAACTATCTACCGACGCCATCCAATCCATCGTTCTAGCTTCAGCCTCCGCGTTTCCTGCTACTCTATCCTCTCTCACCGCCATCAAGGATAGCCCGATTCCGGATCCTTCAGAAAGTGCGGCCCTTGTTGCATTGCAGGAAAGAATGAGAGCGATCGAAGCGACGCAGATTGCACAAGCTGCTGAAATCGCCGACCTTCGACAGCGAAGCGAGACGGCGATTCGATCTTGGTATGAGACGGGTGTTCTCGACAACTCGAGAGCCATGGCCGACCTGGAGTCCCGAGTTGAAGTTGTTGAACGCCATGTAAGAAGAGCAGAGCGGGAGTTGGAAGCCGAGGAAGAGTTATGAAGGCATACTGAAGATACCCTTGAAATTAAAGACGATCGATGCGAACCGTCTACCATCAGGTGAATTGGGAGTCCTAACAACAAGAGACATGCAGAGGAGCTATTTCCCTGCGCCATTCGTTTGTTCTAGGGCACTATACTGGTTCTCTAGAAACTGGACCTCGACGTGTATAGCTCGGGTGCCAAGTCCTGGTCATGGATGGGCGATACGTGATCATGTTCTACAATCATGGTGCTGCCATTAGCATCCTGAACCACAAACTTGAAGCTTGACCACATCAATACAAACGATAAATTCGAACTATCACGTCCTCGACTGATCTCACACGCATCTTTGGGGACTACCTTGTCACTCAACCACACGGCACTTGTTACCCAAAGCACCACCTCAAAAGCACAACTCCAATTTTACGTCGACGCTGTGGGTATTCTCACGATGTCCACATAACTGATATAGCTATCATTCCCTTTTATTGAATATCCGTCGCATGGTGTAATTGCCTCATCACCTTCCAGCGACTGGTAGATTATCGCGGAAAGGTCCCCTGTTCCTGTCCAGGTGAGGAGAAGCATTTACTTATGCTGGACAAATAACACCCAGACACCAAGAGTCATAATCTTCTTTTGCTATCTTTGACGTCCACAGCACTGCAAACTGCTAACTCACTTCTAGCTGACATCTCTTAAGACACATCAGGGTGTGCTTCATTGACTATAGGTTTGAAAGGGAGTTTGTGGCTGCTGTCCCGTGTTGGAGTGATGTTTTGACCATCGTCTCACTGTCTGGAGATAACATTCAGTAAACTTTAAACACCCTAAGTTGTTCCATTATGTTCAGGGCGAAGAAGCGTGGTTTCCATCAAGTTGGTATCAGCAGTGTGAGAACGTTGTTTCGGATCTTCATATGCCGACTCGATCCTGTATCATACTCATCTACCCTGGCCGTCATCTGTAAGTCTTTTGTAGGCGAGATCTAATATGCCGAATGCTTCCTTTTTACATACCTCTCACAGTAGAGTATGACATTCTAAGCCTTCGATGTCTGGAATGTGTTTCTAGTCTGTTCTCAACCCGGACAAAATGCTGGCCTTCTATGTTCCTTTCAACAACATATACTGAAGCATCTTTTGTCAGTTTCATACTAAAACACCTCTGAAAAATTCTCAATACCTTAGTGCATTAAAGAGCACAAAGGATACCTTCAGATTTGCCTGTGTAGATAGCACGAATATCAAGCAGAAGGTGCCAATTGCTTCGCCAGTTGAAGCCCGACGACCACTAGACAGGGCGAATAGTTGTGCGGATACGTTTGGTTCATATATAGTTCGAAGAGTCAAAGTTAATTATTCCGGCCGACTAGGTACCTTTGTTGGCCTGGTCGTAAGCAGACAATGCTGATAACCTCTAACAATTCTACTTGATCCTCAACACCATCAGCCATAAGATACGATTTAGTATTGGGTGATACCGCCTCTGGCTAAGGTTTACAAAATGATGGCTATTGGCCAGGTTACATATCATTATGCAGTCTAACTTGAACCTTTCAACCGTGCAGTTTACACAGTCATAAGTGGATCTTGGATCCATATCGAGCTTTGAGTTGTCTGTTGAATCGTACTGTTCCTGACGCTAAGCATAGACTGGTTTCATGACATGTCATTGCGACAAACCGCTCTAAACAGTTCGTCAGCTAAGGAAGAAGAAGCACAAACAGTCACCACCACCATCGTGATGTACCTATTTCTAGTAGCAAATATCTGTCTATTGCCACATGGTCAGACAGGATATGCCTCACAACTAACCTCAAGTGAGCTGTCACAGACATAACACACCTATCGAGATCAGTCTAGACGTCGCCCTGACTAAAGGCGTTAGCCTCGGGAAGTGCAAGCGATCAGCGAGACACCAGCGACCGTTGGAACAAGGCCACAGCCCAAGCTTTTTGTGAATGGAGTCGATCCACAGCCAATGCTGCGCTGTCAGTGCAAGGCTCAAGCGATCTACCAGCCGATCTCAGGACAAAGACAAGCCACGCGTCGATGCACATGAAGGAGCCACAGAGCAAAAAGCTTTGCAGCGTAAAACCCATACAGTGGCTGAGTCTGTAGTACTTCAAAGGATGAATCGAGATGAATTAGTCATGATGGATGTATGTAGTTGAGTTTTGATGGTTCCAGGGGTAAGACCCGCCCGGTGCAGGGGAAGGCCGAGTTTCAAAGCCCTTGGCTTCGGTCTAGGCACAGACAGACAATGTGTGCAACATTGGATCTCAACTGAGAGTGACCTTCAGGGCTTTGACGGATAGAGAGGCAGCCGGTTGCAACTTGGACTTTGGCTTTACCAGGGAAAGTGACGATAACTGCCACAGACTCGTAATGCTGCCGTCAAGAACAAAGCCCCATCGCACTGACACATTGCTTTGGTTGTGATAAGCATTGTCGATCCAACGGAGCCGTTTAGGACGATCAGCTGCCGTGGGATCGGATGCAAGCAATTGCAGTGTGCCAAAGCCAGCAGATCTCTGAGAGAAATTAGAAAGGGCTTGAGTTCTCTACTTTGCGGGCCGTTGTAACGTCATTAAAATTTTGCATGGTTATCACGAGGTACTGTAGAAACGTATTCGATGTTTCTAGTTAGCGTAGTGCCCGAGTTAAACACCAGCCACAATGGTAAAATTGTCTTGCATCCTTCAAAGAGGCGCACGCGAGAGCCCATTCGACTCATTAACTCGATAACCGGTGGCATTCTGGACGAGAACCGTGGCCCCGTGCTTGCAACAGCCAGGATGATATCCATGAAACTCCCGCGATGGAGTCAAGGCCGCTTCTTCGGCCCTTGCAGCCAGCCAATAGCCATCCCAGGATCAACCCTAGTCAAAGCTCAAACAACACGGGGTAAAAGAAGACCAGTCAGTTTTTACTTTTGTTAGCGTGAAGTGTGAAGGGTGGTTTCTGCATTTTTACAGCCTTAGACTGAGGCTTCATGATGGCGAGTCGGAAAGAATTCCTGCTCAAGGCGCCTCTGACTTTGCCGCAGCAATAAGTTTGGCTGGACCAGGCTGGGCTTTCAAAACAGTCCCAGCGATGTTAAAGAACAATACATTCCTGTGGTCACCTGGATGCTGTGACGACGGCTGGAAAGCCCAGATAAGTTGGACGTTGTCCGCACTCGAGGCACAGCTTTCGCTGCCTGTACTTTGTCGTCTGTTCTCAACTTCAAGAAGCATCAAACTAATCAACCATACAATCTTCAATTAACACGTCGAAACGAAACAACCCTCAAGCGGCAGATTTATGAAGTATAATCTGATCCAATCACGGACTCGGCTTGTCGAAATTGTCCGGCCTTTCTTGCAATCCCACCCTGTCACGACAGGACAGCCTGAACAGCCTAGAGTTGATCGATAACTACCTACTTAGTTTTCCGCCATCCCGAGCCAACAAACAGACGAAGCGCCACAGACAACAAGGGGCAGGGGTTTATGCAGGGCACGTTTTGATTTGCTCAGAATTTCCAGGGCTCGCAAATCGCCCTTCATTTCCCGATAGCCACTGCATTCGAGGCCCTGAAGAGTGTGACTCTCCAATCTTACCATTCTTAACCACCTTTGTCTTCTTTTTGATTGATATACCTCTCTTCTTCTTCTTGCAGTCCAGTCGATTGCCTTTGTTACGCAACAGCAAACAAGCGCCGAGGTACCCTTGCTGCTGGATCAGTCCCTGGTTGTCCTCCGAATCCCCTGATTCTGTGCTGTGCTGACTGTGACCGCGTCACGTCTGCCCTGCCGCTACCGCTACGCTGTTACTGTACCGGTCTGGTTACCTATACGCTGCGATATTGGGGTGCAGGTGGCTTTCACTGAACTCGACGGCCACTTTGTTGTTGTTGTTGTTGTTGTTTATTCATTGTTGACCGCGCTGCGCGCATTGCCTACCGGTTATATCGGCTGACTGGACTGTTGTTGTTGTTATTATTCTCTGCCCGTTTCTTACTCAGTAGTTGCATCACACTGCAGTCAATTAGCTGGGCCAGAACTCTCTCCACTATCGAGCGTCCTGCGCTGCGCTGCGCTGCTGCTGCTGCTGGACATTCATCCCCCGGTCTTTCACTCAGGTGGACTAAACTCAACTGGCCTGGGCTGGGCTGGGCTTGACCCCCTTGTCTCCGCGTTTTTTCCCCCTTCTCACCCGCAGCCAGCGCATCCCGTCCCATCCCATCCATCCCATCCACCCAATCTGTTCATTCTCTTCTCATTTCAAACCGTCCATTCAATTCAGTCATTTCGCACACTCTCTTTCTTACTTTCTCTCATCCCACTCATTAACCCGCTCTAACAAACTTATACTCATCCGCGGGCTTGGTTCATCCATCCTACATTTTGTCGCTCCTTTTCCCTTTACTTGATCCTATTCTTACTCTTTTCCCTCTTCTTCGACTTCCTAACTATCGCCCCATCCGAGATCCTACATACGATCGACATTGCTTCGCTTGGCTTTGAGCGCCTCTCCTCGAGCACAGCCTCTTCCTATTGACGCTCCTCTTTCGCCGAATGCTCCGGTAGCAATCGAACCTTCGCCTGCTTGTCACCCGATCATCTTTCACGAAAGAAAGCGCCTCCTCTCCTCTCTCCCCTGTCCGGCTCCATTGCACCAGCCTCGATCGTCAACTGGACCGCTATCGTGCTTCCTTATGCCATCGTACTCTCTCAACTCCCCATCCCTTCAGAAAATGGACAACTCAAGGATGTACGGTCAGCGCAAGGGGATTCAGATGAGCAACATCCTCGGCGACCCCTTCGCTCTGGCCACACTCTCTATCGGTCTGGTGCGTTCTCTTCTTGTGCCCCTCCGCCATAGCCTTGCTAATATGCCTTCGTAGCTCGCCTGGTTTATCACCTTTGTCGCCTGCATTGTTGGACGGATAGATCAAAACAAAAATCCTAACCCCGGCGACAGCGGCCCTTTCCCGACATTCGTTTGGTGGAGCTGCGTTTACTGCCTGTGCTTGATCGTCGGCGTCTTTATCGTGATTGGAAGTGATTCCGTTCATACGTACCATGTCGCTGTGACCGGTTATCTTGCTGCAGGAATCGTCTTGGTTTCGTCGGCTATCAATTCACTCATCTACTCGAATAGCGGCGCACGCGAGGCTGCCTCGGCTGGTTTTATTCTGCTAGCTATGGTCATAGTAAGTAATGTTTCAATTCGACACAAGGCTCGCCTAACAAATTTAGGTAATTTGGACATTTTACTTCGGATCTAGTCCTTCTTCAACTCCCCGAGCTTTCCTTGATTCCTTCGCCCTCGCCAAAGAATCCACCACGATCCATCGATCTACCATGAACGCCTATGGTGGTACCGGCCGTCCCGAAACATCCAATTCGGTTCAACCGCCCCAGATGTATACCTCTGCTCAGCTCAATGGTTTCGAGAACCCTTCGCCTGTTGGCGGTGTATCGCAAGTCGGAGCACGTGGCTCTGCCGTCCCTCAAAGCTTTACCAATTCTGTCATGCAACAACCACCCCAGGCCAAGCCGAACAACTCCCCAGGTAACGACACCGAAGTCGTGCCACCTACCGAATACCCTTATCGGGCAAAGGCCATTTACAGCTACGAGGCTAACCCCGACGATGCCAACGAAATTTCTTTCTCCAAGCACGAAATTCTTGAGGTGTCGGATGTCAGTGGGAGATGGTGGCAAGCACGCAAGGAGAGCGGCGAGACGGGTATTGCACCCAGCAACTACCTCATCCTGTTATGAGCATCGATCCATGCAAGGATTCTCTGGGATACCCGTTCGGCGATGTGCGATCTTTCGGCCGCCGAACACCGTCAACCCCATGCACGGGTTGCTGGTTCATTGTTTGTCGCATTTTAACGTTTTTAGAGTCACGACTCGGCGATTTGGTTTCAGCACTGGGATGGGAAATATGTTGGATGGAGTATATTTGGGACGAAAACAACCCTTGTGTTATAAATCGGACTACGGCGCCTATAACTAGGCTGTTCTTCTTTTCACCTTGAATGTCTTCTTTTCTACCGTCATCATCATTTATTGTTATTCCTGGCTTCGTTTATTACCATCGGGAGGTTCTGTGGGACTTTACTCAGTCGAAAGTCTCCTATCTAACAGCAACTGCATAGCCGCCAGCAACGTTGAAAACGAACCGATGGGGTTGTGAGCATAAACTTTACGAGGAATTCTGCTCGTGGGCTAATGAGCAAGCTGGGCTTTGTATGGAAGGGGTTGTATTTTGTCCATGGATCTGGGTTGGCCAGGTGCAGATATGAACAGTACCAAGCAAGCTAGTATAGCTACTGTAGAAGGAGGAGGGATCAAGATATCCTTTCAACCTAGTGAACAGCATGATATTGGAATGTGAATTCAATCTCGGCGTGTTATTTAGGTGTACATGGGGCCAAATCTAGGATCTGCGACTGGCAGGGACCATTGACTAACTATTGGGTCCAAGGCCCGGGGGTGTTAAGGTTTTACTCAGGAACGCGTGGCAGCTTCGTGAGAAAAATGGGTATCGTAGGCTGTCCAAACTAACCTATCTTTGACTAAACAGGTCCAAGTTTGGACTCGGGGCTGTGCTCAAATGAAGCCTGCCATTTTATCTGGCATCGTCTTAAACTCAACGCGCGGCGATCCGGCCAGTGAATTCCGGACGGTCTTGTCGCTCGCGGGATCAGCATATTTTGGCATGTTGAGCGAGACCGGCATATGTCCGGCGCTGATCTCGCTTGCGCGTCGATCGGCGCGTCTTCAATGCAGTTGGGCGTGATACGATATGCTGCCTCCACCACAGAGGAATTCCAAGTTCGTTGTTAGCCTTGGGGTTTTGCTTTTTCTCGTATCCATTTCTTTCTCGCTATCATCCCTCCAGCCTCTTCCGCAACTCTCTCTCCTTCTGCAGCACCTCAAGCTCTAGCCTCTCAACACCGTACCGGAGGGCCTCCTTGCGCTGACGGACGGCCCGGGCGCGGAGCTTCTCTTCTGCGGTGAGCCTGCGACTGCCGGTCCTCTGTTTCTTAGCCTTGTTACCGTACATGTCGTCGTCGTTGTCATCCGGGCGCGAGAGGCGGCCCTGCTGAAGCTCGGCGCGGGCCTTGAGGGTCTCGATGCGGCGCTCTTGACGCTCGATTTGGGAGTCTGCGCGGGCGAGGAGGAGGGCGATGTAGGGACCTATGTCATCGCGTAGGGATGACTCGGCTGCGGCGAGGGTAGGTTGAGGAATGAGTTCGTAGTGCTAGGAGGTGTAAGTAAAGGAAAGGAGAGAGGTAGGGAAGACTTACGCGAACTGTCTTGAGGACTTTGACTAAACGTGGAAAGTCGGAGACGCCGTTGTCAAGTGTTTCAACGGAGGATTCGAGGAATTTGAGGGATGTGCGCAGAGAGGAGACGCAGTCGGAGTATGTAGCTAGGTTGTTGGCAGCAGCCATGATGGATCGTGTGTCGCGGGGTAGACGGGAGGTACAGTTTTCGCGAGGCTATGATATCATTCCTCTTTAAAGCTGACAATTGATAATTATTGAAGGCTGAGAACTGCCGTTTGGGTGAAGTGTTACTATTGCACAGTTTACAGGATTTTCTGATTGTTTTGATTCAACTTGACGATGTGAAGCTCTGGGGTTGATAAACAACGGAGCGTGACGATGTGTGCACGGGCCAATCGCTTAATTCATCCTCATACGCTCTTCCGAACTTCCTCCGACATACTTCATCTTCACCTCGATTTCTGTATCTCTCATACTTTTACCTAAAATCTGTTTCATGTCGCTCTATATATATACCAACCACAGAGACATCTAATTTGTCTCTTCAAGTTCATGAGAATTGTTTTAGAGTTGTTGAGATCCCACTAGTTTAAAGTGTTTGGACAGTCTATCATAACGAAATTGACACATGTCGAACCAATAAGAGCCACGCCCGGTTAGCTCAATCGGTAGAGCGTGAGACTCTTACGAGTGCACGATTCTCTCAAATCTCAAGGTTGCGGGTTCGACCCCCGCATCGGGCTGTTCCTATACACGATTGTGAGCAATTCCGAGGCTTTCTTTTTGCGGATTTTTTTACGACGGAGGAAGAAGAGCTTCTTATAGCTTAAGAGAAGCTTATTTCCTACATTGTAACGCTGGCTAGGAGTATATAACAACTCTTAATTACCTGGTCAAATAATAAGGGAGCTATTATAAGATATAGCTATAATAAATTTCAGTTATTTAAGAAAGATAAGCTTACTACCCCTAAATAAAATTACAGTGCAGTATTATTATTATATTAATAAAGAATTTAAGGAAAGAAAAAGAATTCATTAAGCTGTGTAGGGCTAGGCAATCTGTTCTTTCTTAGGAATCCCCCTGTATGTCTGTTGTTAGGGATTAGATAACGTGAATAGGGAGATACTTGCATAGTAATGTCCTGGACGCCTTAGTACTTAATCCGGTATAAGAATCAGATAACCCCCTGCCCTCTACTCTTAGTTGATATCTTAAACACAATCATTGTCTACTATTAAATTTATCTCATATCTCTCTCTGCAGTAACTATTTCCCTCGAAAGCATTTAGTGCCAGAAAGGCAGTCTGCATAGGTATATTTAAAATACTCCGAACACTATTCGTAGCTACTCGCGATCCTTTCGTGTTATTTAAAATTCGCTAGGCAGTGGTCTATATCTGTAGTATTTCCCTGAGCTATAATCCTGGCGAGTTTGCAGCTTTGCGGCGCTGGCTTAGGGATTAATTGCAGAAGGCACACTCGGAATTATTTACCCAGGTATAAAAGATCAATCAGTAAACTACACATCATACTACCTACTAAATGCTGGGTATGTTTAGAAAGATGACGCAGATTTATTAGTGTTTTCAGAAGCAAGTGTATGCATTAAAAATCAAATATGTTGCCTGACTCTGTGCTGATGTGGTTCCGCTACCACTCTCAAATGCCGGAGGTCTTACGACACACATCTGTCCCTAAGACTACATCACGGCTTCTTTGCTACTGTTTGTTTCTGACAAACGGCCCGGGTAATGGTATCAAGCTGTCGGACCCCTGACTCTCTAACTAGGCTCATGGGCACAGGAAAGCCAAAAAGGCGCTAGAATCAGCCGTTTTGTGGAGCTCTTTTTCTTCTTTTTTCTTTTCCTTCTCTTATATGAGCTATTCTCGTTGAATATACATTGTTCGTGGCTCATCCCGCCCTGCTTCGGTGCAGATCAAAGTTGCTTGGGCTGTATTCGCATTTCGTAGAGTAATAGGCGATTGAATCGTACGATTAGATTAAATTTCGTTTCCGGGCTCTGGTATCTGCAAAAGAATCTTACCGCGTCCTCGGGTAATACCATCAAAGAGACTGTTTAAGTCGATGAAACTTTCAACCACGCGTTCCAGCATATTCTCTAGGTCTTTGGCTAGATCTGGTGAAATCCTGACTACTCCAAAAGAGTTATGCGAGATAGTCAGCTGGACTATCGAGTTTCAAGTCTATCTGCTGGCCATTGGCGCCCTGAAGATCCATGTGTCGTTCTTAAGCATAGTTGAGACCCTCAAGAAGGGTAGCATAATGGCTGAGTACGCTGGAAGTCGTGGAGAAAAATAGAATGTTACTGTAGACTTCCCTAAGCACTGACCTAGCACCAAGAAGTTAGATGTAGAGTCAGTTCACAACGTCTTAAACCTTTCGAGATTATTACTCTGCAAACTTGAAGTGGCCTTAGGATTCTCCAGTGTAAAAGTTTAAGGGTGATTGAGAAGTCGGATCTAACAGGACTGATTGCGATAATGAGTTCTGTATATGGAGATGGGAGAGCACAGGGGCCTTGGCTACACTTTATATGTATACATATATTTAACTTTCTCATATCATGATGATAGATTCTCAACGCTAGGTCTACGGTCGTGAATCTTGGGCACTTCAGAACGATAATGCTACCACCTGAGAAAATAAGGTGCTAAACGGCGTTCGTATAACCAGTTACAGAAGAATTAGTGGTGATCAAGAATTCGAACTTACCTGCTCCAAGATAACTCAGGTAATAGAACTATTCATGAACAAGCTTCTAAAGATTTACTGGTTAGGTACTAAGGGATGAAGGAAAATCGAGAAGTTAGAGAAAATGAGGCCAAGTCCTATCTTTTTCTTTTTATCATTAAGCTCGTATTACTGTTTACAGTAACCTTGGTTTAATCTGATACTTTTACTTTAAACTGAGAAAAATAAGAACCAACACTACATCTCCCGAGTTTATATGAACAATAGCGTCGATGATCCTAGTTCTTCGCAGGGTTCCATAAGATCCAAACTTTCTTCTTCTGCTTCTGATGGTTAATGCGTAACCACGATCAAGACTCAAGGGATATACAGATGGTTCACCTTTGGTTCGGTCCAGAAACAGGAATATGATGTCAACCGCACGGTACTATAGAAGCTCGAGAGGAAGCAGGTAAAATCGAGTTTGTACTCTACTGTCAATCTAAATGGCTCAGCACGTCTCTCGATCGCAAGGTGAAAATACATTAATTAAGATCACAGTTTTTTCCCATAGTTAAAGCATAACATTCCAAGGCTCACAATCATCGTCCTAGCGTATAGTTAGATAGCAATCTATATTACAGAAAGCCGCTTCTATATATATCTCTTAATGTTTATCTGCTCCAGGACTTTGTAGGCAAGAAAGTAGTTTTAACCCGGCTGCTAAAAGAGTTGATAAGTTACTTACTGTAGTAGAAGCCCTAGCTATCCCTATTTGAAATTAAAAATAATTAGAAATCTCTTCTTTAGCTTAAAGTATAATTCTTGTGAAGTTGGGAATATCACGTATTTACTAAAGACTATTAGCTGTAAGAATTAATCTAATTCCAGAGTTAAATAAAGAAAACTGAGTCCTGGAAACTATAAGTCTCAGTTATACACAGCACAGGAATAGCAACATAAAAATCAGGAGGAATATTTCAGACATTAACTTATTTCATGTTTTAACAGTTTGTTGTTAAGTGGCCTGATCTCACACAAGACATCGTCCAATGTTCCCCTGGTGTTCAGGGTATATTGAGATCAGGAAAGTTAGCTGTATTATGGCAGGCCTGACTGAGAGATAGCTTTCCACAACCGTGAGTGAGTAATGATGAGCATCAAGTATTCAATCAGGCAGAACTTGGAAACCAGATTTCCTCTTTAATAAATTTGAAGATACGGTCCCTAGGGACAAAAGATACCTAGGCAGTCTTGGTAGATATCACGTGCTTTGACACGTGTGTAACAATGATGACGAAGGCTCGGGAATCGGTCCCACTAAATTCCACGCCTGGCCTGCTTTCCCTTAGTGGGGACCTTTGGACAGGCAGGAGCCTCTTGCGTGAGCCTCGTCTCGTCACTGAAACGACCAGCTTCGGCTAAACCAAACACGCCCCACGACGCATCAACATCACCAATTCTTGAAGCCAACTTTCTCAACGCCAGCCTACGCCGATATTACAAATATTGAGAGCAGCATAACGCGCTCACCGCCATCATGTCTGAAGGAGTTCTGAAGCCCGAGAAGGACTTCTCAAAGGAAGTCGACCAGCAGCTCCCAGAAGCTGAGAAGCTGGCTGCGGTGAGTGTTCTAGCTTGGAGTTGTCAGCCGGAGCTTTAGCTAACGTTGTTTATAGTCCAACAACCTCCAAGGTGCCATCGAGAAGCTTGCTGCTCTTGAGAAGCAAACTCGACAAGTAGGCTTTTGCGCTCTCGCTCCTCGTCTCCGCTAATTCAGTACCAGGCCTCCGATCTTGCATCGACATCACGAGTACTGATTGCAATCGTCACACTATGCAAAAATGCCGGCGACTGGAGCTTGATGAACGACCAGACCTTGGTCTTGTCCAAGAAGCACAGCCAGCTGAAGCAGGCCATCACCAAGATGGTCCAGACCGTCATGGGCTTCCTTGACGACACTCCCGATCTCAAGACCAAACTTTCCGTCATCGAAACTCTGCGAACGGTAACAGAGGGCAAAATTTTTGTCGAAGTCGAGCGAGCTCGCGTCACCAAGATTCTTTCCGACATCAAGAAGGACCAGGGAGACCTCAAGTCCGCTACCGAGATTCTCTGCGAGCTACAAGTCGAGACCTTTGGGTCTATGGACCGACGGGAAAAGACCGAGTTTATCTTGGCTCAGGTTGAGCTATGTATCGAGAGCGAAGACTGGACACAGGCCGCCATCCTCGGTCGCAAGATCAGCACCCGTTACCTCTCCCGAAAGCCTAAGAAGACGGCAGAGCAACTCGAGAAGGAGCAAAAGGAGCGAGAGAAGAAGAAGGCACGTGGCGAGGAGGTGCCTGAGGAGAAAGAGGACGACACAACGGATCTCAAACTGCGATACTACGAGCAGCAGATCATTCTTGCCAAGCACGAGGACAAGTACCTCGATGTTTGCAAACATTACCGACAGGTGCTAGATACAGAAGCAGTTGAGGAGGACCCAGCTAAGCTTCGACCTGTAAGTATCCCGTTGTTGAGGTATCAAGCCGGCTAACTGACCTCTTCCTGCAGGTCCTTCAGCGCATCATCTACTTTGTCATCCTAGCTCCCTATGACAACGAGCAGCACGACCTTCTCCACCGAATCCACAAAGATACTCGGAACTCGGAAGTCCCGCCTGAAGCCGAGCTCCTCCGACTGTTTACTGTTCACGAGTTGATGCGATGGCCCGAAATTGCTAAGAGATTCGGTCCTCATCTGTGCAGTACCGACGTCTTTGATGTGCAGCCCAATCAGTCTTCTGACGAGAAGGCTCACCAGCGATGGCAGGACCTGCGAAAGCGAGTGATTGAGCACAACGTTCGAGTTATTGCCAAGTACTACACTCGCATCCAGATGGGCCGTCTCACTCAACTACTTGATCTTACCGAGGACGAGACTGAGAAGTACATTAGCGAGCTTGTTACTTCCAAGACTGTTTACGCTAAGATCGACCGACCTGCACGAATCGTCAGTTTCGCCAAGCCCCGTGATGCTGATGATGTCCTGAACGAATGGAGCCACAACATGAAGAGCCTGTTGGGTCTATTGGAGAGAATTGATCATCTTATCACCAAGGAGGAGATGATGGCTAGGATCCAGCCTGCTAAATAAGGTTATGGAGCACAGGATAGGGCGGTTCATAATTTATGACGGTTTGGGTGGTCTGTAATTATACAGGTTAGATAGTCCTCGGGATGAGGATTTATGACATGGCATTTGGTGTACCTGAGTCTATCTATTCATTGGCGTTTTCTTGTCTATGTTGCCCTCCACATTATTTGGCATTATAGCTCCGCCTTGGGCTCTCTGTCTTGCCCATGGTCCTTAATAAACCCAGCCAGCGGTGCCGCCCATTGTTTGGACACAGGCACATGATGACCTCCAGGATGAACCATGACGAGGGGATCTTGGCAACGATCTGACAGCGCTCGACTCCGACTCTCATCAACAACTGTATCGAGGCTGCCCAGGAAGTGCAGAGTGGGAGTCTTGATCTTGGGGTCGTAACAGAACTGGAGTGAATCGGGTGGCGCCCAGAAGCCCGAATACATAACGGCAAACTTAAGAGGGTTGCCGGCATTGGCTTCCCTCAGTCCTCTTGCCCAGTCTCCCTCCTTGCCCTCTGGCAGAGGCCGCTCTGACTCCAGCGCAGCCGTAACAAGAGCAGCCATGGCACCGCCCTGGCTGAAACCACACACAGCATCAATGCCTCCCGCCTCGCAAATAGCCTGTCCAACGGTAGCCATTCCATCATCCAGAAAACGATAAGCGCCTGTAGCCTCGTCTTTGCGCCACCATGCCCATGTGTCGGGCTGATAGTCCTCAGGTTGAGGCTCCTCAGGGGGTTGATAGCCAGGGATGTCTTCTGCGCTGAGACGGTTGGGACCGGTGGCGTAGAGAAAGACGGGGAGGAGTGAAATGGGATTAAGGAGTTTGACCAGAGTCTTTTCTAGAGCGCGAGTTTTGGCTCGGAAGAGAGCACCTGATTGTGTATAGCCTTTTGCATGTCAGTGAGTGAAATTTGAGATAGCGGCTAGTCCAGTGTGGCGTATGAATGGATGGTGCTTATGAACACACAACAAAGCATATCTTGTGTGAAGTCGTATTTCAGTACTCACCGTGAAGCATGAGAATCTTGACCTCCTTCTTTCCTCCATTGGCATTAGGCTTTGTCCCGTTGGGTGCTGATGTGGCGGTCATTGTCGATAGGCAAACTCGCGATGAAGGAAAAGTAAAAGATGAGGCTTGTCTAGTTGCAGTTGGTCTAGCAGCAGAAAAGATGCCGACGAGCAAACGCATCTATAGAAAAATAGCACAGATAGAAAGGGGCGGATATAAATCGGTGTTGAGGCGGATTGTTGGCCGTATGAGTCGATGATAGTGATTTGATTTGTCAGTGCGAGATTTCTCAAAGGGTGTCGGGCCGTTCGTTGATCGATATCCCTTTGGCAGTGCGGAAGCGTCAGTGATGTATTTGCTCCACTATATGTGCGTGACCTCAAGAATAAGATAAGAATGATACTGTTAAATAGGGATTATTTCCACCTATTCAAGCGGCAAAAAGTAGCTTATCGGTTACTGATCTTTTTGGGTTATTGATCTTGGAAAATCGTACAGTTGGCACAGCACAACCAAGGGGATCGGATCACGCTTTATCTCCACCACATACATCCGTTCATTACCTACGTACCACGGACCATGGTTAGGGGTCTTTCAAGTACCTTACTTATTCATGCTGCGTAGTTTTGGCTGATTCGATGGGCCTTGGATTCCAACTTTACGGTTACGGATAGAGAGACGACGATGAGAATTGAGATCCCTAACTCATATCCCAAAGAAAATCGTCGTTTGGACACATATAAGCATGTTACATCTGATAATCTTCGTGATAGCGGCATTCACAACCTGTCACCCATTCGGGACTCAACAAGAATTCATTCCTGGTCCTCAGATCACTCGGACATCTAGAGCTTGATGACCCTCAGTTGCATCCACAGGCAACTTTGTATATATCGTTCGATAGGTCAATTAAGCCCTTTTTGCGATTCTATGATACAATCCCATCTCGTGGACCCTGACCTCGCGCTCGAGCGGATCGATTGTGCGTGTCGATTCGGACGAAATCCCTTTTCCATTCCCTCGAATTTAGTGGCCGCCAGACTTGGCGTTAGGGTTGCGGGGGTCGTTCCTGAACTCGGCAGCTATTGTCTCTGGTTAGTCGTCGTTCTAGGTATTTATTCCAAGGGGTCGGTCGTACAGTTCATCATGGCGTTCTGGGCAGAGTTGACACCGTAGGCGACGACCAGACCTATATCCTGCATCAGTTGCTGTCCAAAACTTATCGACGCATCAATCGAAGTCGGGAGCGCGGGGGAAAGCTCGAGAAGACCATCATTTCGTCGGGCGAGCTGCGCAATTTGACATACCGGCAGCGAAGAAGGGCCAGTAAGGCTTCACTGTTGGAGCAAAGTCAGTGGGACATATTCGCGGTCGCGTAGCCGGACAAGTCGCAATTGAACGTACAGAAAGGAGCGTTGAACTTCTTGAGGGGTTGAACACCGAGCCAAGACATGATGACGGATTCGTGGGGATCGCGGGAGGTAGGTTCGGTTTGATGGACTTCGGCAGCGGAGCGGTGCTTTGAGGTTGAGATTGCTTGCAGAACGAGCCTTTTTCCGAACGACAGACCCAACAAGCTCCGAGCGGGTTCTGCCGAAGCCGAGCCCGGAACGTTTTCTGTGTGCCTGAAGAGTGAGGCATAATTGTCTGATGCGGCTGAGTAAGATCCAGCTCGGTACGTACCCCAATCTGCAGACGGGCCCCCCC